>UCOM01001647.1:0-37428 GCA_900474385.1 Ormyrus pomaceus
GATTTCAAGTAAAATGGATCAGATCTGCGGTAATTGTGAAGTGAATGTAATTACCACAAGTTGGTGTTTTGAATGCAAACTCTTCATTTGCAATTCTTGCGTCGTGCTTCATGAACAACTGTCGTGCACCAGATATCATAGAATTGTTCCCAAGGATGAGCCAATGAAGGATCACATAAAGCAGAAAAGGAAAAAGCTGTTTGACAATAGATGCTGTTCTTATCATCCGAAGGAGAAGCTGGTCCTTTTCTGTGAAGCGTGTGCTGAATTAACGTGCAAGGATTGCCAACTGGAATTACACAGAGGACACAGTTACAAATTCCTGAAGGATTTATCGGCAGAGAATAAAAGTCTAATTCAGCGCATTACTGAAAATTCCATACTACTGTGCAGTGATTAATCAAAAATTTGTGACGTATGTGAGAGTGTAGTGAGTTGATGAGGTCAATTTAAGCAGGAATACCGGTGTTTTACGCCAAACATTTTACCTCGAATGTATTATATAACAGTGTAAAGTTTGTTGATGTATAGTGTGTTAATGTAGTTGAATGTGTGTAATCTGTTCGATAGAACAGATATCTATTTGTATCTATAGAATGTATATATTTGATTCTAGAATATAAACAAAACTTTTATACAAAACTTGAATAATTTTTTCATCCCTAATAACAGTTCCACTCTCCCTGTTATAAAATAAAAAAAAAAAATGTTATAAAAAAGTTTTGCACTAATAGTATTGTATTGTAATAGTATTGTAGGTGTACATGCGCATAAAGATAAACGCGTCTTTTTAATTTCGGTAACGATAATTAATATTGCTATTTTGTTGAACTTTAATCTATATTTTAATGACAGCGAGAAGCTAAACATAAAGATAAAATCTTAATATTGATCAAATGTGCAGTTTAAAGTAAATTACATCTGTTTGTGAATGTTTTTAGACAGGTCAGAATTTCCGAGATCATTTAAAAGGCATTAACAGAAAAGCGTCCATTTCAGGCATTCATTTTTAGTTCCAATATAATATTTTAATGACACTCGGAAGCTAAACATAAAGATAAAATCTTAATATTGATCAAACGTGCAAATCAAACGAAAGGTTTACTAACGAATAATCCATAAAATACCGATGGACATTTCCTGCAGGCATTCATTTTGATTTACAACCCTTAAACTTTAAAGGACGGGAAAACCAGTATACGGGGGCGATGCACAATCGGCACTTTACCCATGATAGTGTTAGCATTCTGAAGGAAACCAAGAATACCAAATTCCCGTCCTCGAAAGATTACAAAGCTCAAGGGCATAATTGCTCGTAAATCTAGAGTTCCTCCAAAGAGCAAAACAATCCAAAAACATACAATATTTTTCAGCGTACATATTTATTTAGAAGTACTTGTTCACTCAGAAATTGTCAAAGAATATTGATTCATTGAATTTTAAAATTTTTTTTTTCACTACGAATATTATGAAAAATGAAATTTGGTAATTAGTTGTAAAATGGCAATCAAAACTTTAGTACCCAAATAATAATAACAATTATAGTTCATTTTCTTTCAACAGTGAAAAAAATCTACGAAAACAGTGTTTACTGAAATTTTACTGTAATAATACTCGTAATACTTTTTGCTGTAATAGTCGTATACTTTCTAGTCTTTTTTCATTTCACTTTTTGCCAACTTTTTGGATATTTTAGCGTGATTTATTTTGAAGTAAATAATTTACGTAACTGGCCGACTTACATCATATTTTTGGTTGGCACAATTATATAAATTATTTTCCATGGAAAAGGTCATAAAGTTTTGTAGTCATAACAAAAGAGATATTACTTCTGTAAGAGCGAAATACATTTTTTCGAAATTGAAATGTTTATCGCAGCACGAGAGCAGTCTATTTATTTTTGCGCTCAAGTAAGAATTTTGATGTAGACTCGTATCGTAACGCAACCATTTGTTCCCCTAAGCTCGGATTATCCAGCTAAAAAGTAAGGGTCGCAAAATAAATTTACTTTTCTTTTTAGCACAACGATTTGTCACGAAAGTAAAAGTCCGACCCATGTCATACATTCCCATTACAATCCTTAAACATCAATTTGCGAGATGATAAATTTTTCCAACTCAATTACCGGGCGGAAAGCTTATAAAAAATTTTACAATCCGGCAACTCTTTCCCCTGCATGCATAAACAGCTCGCGCGGAACTCTGTTAAACCCGGGCTTATGACAAACTTAAACATTTTGAAAATCTTATAACTGGACTTTTTTTACGGCGCCGCTTAAAAAAAAAAAAAAAACTCCCCTGAATTTAAAAAGTTCAATTGCGAACTTTTGATGCGTTCGACGGGTCATAAAAAAATGAGTTTCAGTTTTAACCAGTTTCGCGAATAAATGATTAAAGCTATAGTGTTTAGGTGGAAGCGATAATTTTCTTTCTCAATGGGCGCGTGCAACTGGACTATTAAAGGACAGAGAAGCGGTGGGCAAAGAGAAAGAGAGTAGAAAGAGATAGGTCGTATTGCGTAATTCGGTACTTAAATCTCTTGCTTCGCCTTTAAAATGTAAATAAATGTAATATTACGTATTTGTGGAACAATGTTTACGCTGTAAAATATTTGCAAACGTAATATTACAAATAAAAATTCGGTGTGCATAATATTTCTTCTACATACAAATTCTTTAAAAAAATGATGTAAAAAGAATTTCCACTACTTCAATCGAGCTTCAATCTCTGAGAAGCACTTAAACTTTATCATTTCGAAAAAGTCCAAGTAACTTCCTGAAATCTAAGAAATGTACCTCTCCTTCAACCGAATTGAACCTAATAAATTAATATAAGAAATGCCCTTTGGCGAAGGCCCTCGCCTTTCATTCCGCATGAAAAACCCTCCGGCGCCGAGATTTGTTATTTACCCGTACTTGATAATTCAAGGAAACAGCTTTAAAATTCCAGCGATACAGACTCCTCTCGCGCCTCTCGATTTCGCGTCAGGCAGCTGCTCGGCGAAGTTGCGTGACGGACGGGGGCAGGCAGGATCTCGGCAGTTTATTTTTGCGGCCGCGGCCCTCTCCAGCAGGAGAGAACCGAATGGGAGAGGTTACGAGCGCGGTGAAAATAAAATGAGATATTTATTTTCGTGCTCCTCGGGCCGCCGCCGCCGCCGCCTCCGCCGCCGCCGCGTCCAGCCTCGAGAAAGAAAAGGGCGCGCGCGCGTTAATTCAGTGCGCCGCAGAGCGTCGGAGCGTTGTAAAATTTAATATTCGAAGTCGAAGGCGAGCCTTTTTACGAGTAATTCACCTGCCGTTCCTCGGGCATTTATGTATCGGCGAAGAAGGCCGCCCCCGCGCCCCTTTGTTTCTTTTGTGCCGGAGCCGCTAATTAGATTAATTATTCTGCGGGGGAGGAGAGGCAAACCGAGAGGCAAGCGAAACTCTGCGGCTCTGCGCCGTCGTCGCGGGGAGACGTTGATACAGATCAGGAAGAGGAAACTGCTGCTGCTGATTCTAGATCTGTCTGGATGTTTGAATGTCTCTCCGCGCCAGCCGGGGGATAATAAGCATAACTTGAGGATCGAGAGCTGCGAGATGTCAAAGCGAAACTTGCTTCATTAAATTGGGTTTATCGGTCGACGAGAACGGCGCTAAAGGGATTTGCTCAGCCTCGCTCAAGCAGCTATATAGCTTTTTCTGCCCGAGACTTTTACTCTCGACGGCAGCTAATTACGTTTCGGCCACTTTTCATTTCGACAAACTGGCTGTTGTCTGTTTATTCCTCGTACAAATTATCGTCGATAAATTAAGGAATCTTATATTCGTGCCTCGAGAAAGAGAGATTAATGCTCCTCCTCTCGGGGAGCGCTCGGGGATTAGAAAGTGCGGATGATCGAGGAAAAAAGGTAATTTATGTAAATGATTAATGTGAATATATCATCGTCGAAGCGCAGAGCCCCAGGAATGGTTAACGGGCACAATGCATCTCCATCTCTCGGGATAAAAGAGACGGAGGCGGCGACTGCACATTGAATTTACATGAAAATACTTAGCGGGTGAGAGAGCCCGAGCCCACAATCGACGTCAATCTCGTCTTAAAGTGTCGCGACCCGTGAGAGGTGAATCATCTGCTCGAGGTATTTTCGCGATCCTCCGGATTACATCGAGCGGAGGCGGCTGCAGCGGCGGCGGCGGCGGCAGCGGTTGACCTTTCGGCGGCACACTTTCGAAAGGCTTTGTGCGAGTGGTTCTCGCGCGTGCGCCGACGGGAGAGAAAACTGCGAGCGGGAGAGAGAGAGAGAGAGATGCACGCCGAGCCACGTCGAGTCGTCCTAGTCGTCATCCTATCAAAGAAGGAATTTTTTTTTTTTTTTTCATCGCGTGGCCTCTTTTGAAGCCCGCCGTCGCCGTCGCCGCGAGTCATGTGGCTTTTGCACAATTTTCGTGGAAAATCTAGGCCGAAGCTCGATTTTATTGCGGAGAAGCGCGAAAGAATGCGCTAATGGGCGACGACCTCGAGTGCGACTGCACCGAGATTGCCGCCGCTGCCGCTGCTGCTGCGGTGCAGGACGAATTGGATCTCTGGCCGGCGAATTAAAGTGCTTCGAGATCTAGTTCCCCGTCGATTAGAGGAATTGTTTTGATTCATTACGGATAGTTGAAGGATGCTGCGGGTTTAACGGAATAAAAGCTTTAATTGCTTCGGCAAATATTTGTCGGGGAGTTATTTCAACAATGTCCATTTGTTTTTGGATGCTCCGCTTTTGGGATGAAATTCGCTGCTGATGTAAATAGAAATTGTTTCTATAAATGACTCTGTGCTTTTATTGTCGGTTGCGCCGGTGAAAGTATCCTTTATTTAAACTCTCTAACGTGTATCTAAATTTAGATAACGTACATTTATATAACAACCTGTGAATTTCATGCACGTATGTTTCGCGATGCAGCAAAACGTTTCTAATCTCGAAATGGTCCAGAAAACTCGTTAGCGTTCCCGGCAGAAAGTTATATTAGTAAAATTAACATGATTTTCTCTTAATAGCTCTCCCAATAAAAAAGCAATATAATTCTGGGAAGCTCCGTCGGCGGCGAAAAGAAAAAGCGTAACCGCTAACGGGATGATCCCCGCGCGATATACCGCCGCGCGAGAGGTACATACGCTCGCATGCCTCGTTCGCCAAAGGCCGCGCGAGATGTGCTTTATCGATTGTGAAAGTCGCGCGGCATCCTCGACGATCGCGCGGCGACGTCTGTGTACGAGGACGACTTTACGATGATGAGTCGCACACAGTCGCTGATGAAGCAAGCGATGGGAGGAGGAGGGGAGGTGCAGAGAGCACCGCCATGACTGCGCGCGAGAGGTGACGATCTCTGTGCCATAAAAATCGAAAGGTCGTGAAACCAAAATCGAACTTTCTAATCGCACGCCTCCTTTTTTTCCCGGATTTCTCTCCACTTTCGTTGCTCTCGACTGGATCCTCTGCTTTTTTTTTACGGCTCTTTTTTCCTCGGTTAATTACACGGCCGAAAATTGAAGACGCGCCGGCGGAGCAGTCTTAAAAAGTTGTTGCGGAAGACAATAAACGTAATAGAGGAGGGAGGGGGGCGCCGCTGCTGTTTTCTCCGCTCGGCCGAAGCCGCGGGCGGAGATTATGCGCGCGGAGAGACCCCGGGGATTAAAGCGCAATACCTCGTGACGACGCGGACGTTAATTAAATAAGCAGAGGAAGGGAAAAGCGCGCGCGGTTGCGATTGGCGTCAAGCCGCAACTGCGATTACGCAAAGTCTGCCGAGAGCAGCCAGGAGAGCCGCTGTAATTATATCGATGGACCGGCGGTACGTTTCATTAGCGCGCCTTATGAAAACGGCTCGCGAATTTCGACAGCGTTTAGTCGCTTTTGCGGAAAGTGCAACCGGGCTTTCGCAGGCAGGACGGACGTTTTCGAATTTTTTGTTTTTTTAGAGGATGATTGGAACGATATAAATGGGCTTCAATCTAGTTGCTGGTCTGTTAATTACTTTGAAAACGAGTTGAAATTACGGGAATTTTGATGGTGCGAGTAGTGAATGCCAACGAGTGCATCGGGAATTTTCGGTTCATTTTCGGTAACTTGATTTAATTAAATATTTTGAATGCTTGTTTTGCGAAAAAGCTATTGCGAAACTTTTGACAGATTATTTTAAAAAAGTCATTAGTTAGGAAAGTTTTGAATGCCGAAGGAAAGTTTTGCAGTTTGTGCGCGATATTTTAAAGTTTATTTTTTAGGGAAAACTTGAATAAAAATTTTTTCATTTACTTTATGAAAATTTTGAAGAATAATGGAAATTTTATGCACGTCTTATAGTTACATTTTAGTTCTGAAATAATGGAAATTTTTCGTGCAATCAAGAAATAGTTCAGCTTTTACATTTTTCTTGTAGTTTCAAACTGAAATAAAAAGTAAAAGAAAAACGTAAAATCTTCAATAGTAAGGCAACATTTTTCTGGCTGAATTCTTTTGGATATTATATCACATATTATAACCTCGTCGCATCTAAAGTTAAATTCTCAAAAAATATTATTCAAAAACTAAATTCCCAGTTCGAAATAAAAAGAATATGCAATTTTTTTACATTTTTAAGAAGAGCTCCGTGTTCCATTCACAAATCCCCGAAAAATAAAAGGTAATCTTATTTAAAAAAAGGTCGACTTTCAACTCCTCGACCGAGAATTCCAGTAGTAATAAGACGACATTGAAACAGACTGCTCGCGGCAGCAATAACATCAATGAACCCTTGCAGTGGCTTCATTACCCGCGGCATCTTGGGGCAAAAGAAAAAAACAAGACCGGAATCCAGCCCCCCCAAAAAGCAGTGCCTCCCTCGGCAAAAGGAGCGACAAAAAGGCGGCTCGTCGGAGAAATTGTTGGATTAACGCCAGGGCCGGTCGGCGGCGCATAATGGAAAAGCTGCTGCGTGGCGGTTTTTCAGCCCGGCCTACGTACCGCTACGGAAAAGTGCGGGCGCGGCCCCGGGATACATATGTATTCATGAAGCACTCGAGAGCGTTTCTGCGCGCGCGCGCCTCCCCGCGACGTGAATCGCGATGAGAAGCGCCAAAGCTCTCTGTCAACATCCCCGATGCCGGGACTTTTAAATATGCTTTCTTCCCGCCGAGGGCTGTGGGAGGAAGAGCCCCCCTCGCCGCTGCTCTTTTGTAATCAATGGAAATTTTTTCAGCTAACAATGTAAATTGCACCGACGCCGGGCGTTCGCGGCACTCTGTTAAAATTCAAATAGGCATCGCGGACGTATGCTAATCAGATGGCGAGTACATTGTTTTAATGTTGAATTCGATTACATTGATTATTGGCCCGCCGTGCGACGGACGGCGGGAATTGAAAAACGATGAATTTCATTAAAAGCTGTTTTCTCGCTTTGTGATATGCCGTTTTTATGAACGATATTTTTCGATTCTTTTTTTTATCGCGCGACTGCTTACGTTTTGCATAATTGCGAACAGAACATTTTATTGAAAGAAATATTGCGCATACCTGAAAAGATAGTTTTAGCACTTTTTTCCTTATTTTGTCAGTTATTTTTAGTGTTCATTGGATAATTACGAAGAACTGCATTTACAGTTTAGCCTTAGATGATAAGCATATTTTATGCAAAGCGATAGACTTGTAGAGCTTAAAAAGAGGAATATTATCGTACACGGTACAGTTGTTGTTTGTCTGTATACATTAATGCAATTTGTAGCAAAATCAATAACTGTCAAACTCTACCGGTGTATTAAAGCGTAGCTAAATAGCTCGAGGCTTTTTTACCGTTAATCAGATGCGTTTAATAAAATGGTTACATTTTAATTATCGATCGTAAACAAGCAACCCTAAAAAAAAATTAATGAAAATGCAAGGGAAAACGCTATAAGTTTGTAAATTTACTTTCGCGAGATCATAATAAGTCTGCGTATACCCAAAGGCAATATTTATTGTCGCATAATTTTAATTTCAAAATTCAAACGTATCCGTGCAAGTTTGTTTTTAAGAGTTAAAAATAGAATCTTTAAAATAAAGTATAAAAAATATTTTACAAACTTCTATAAAAAAAAAACGGAATTTTTAATAATTCATTAAAACGGACCGGAAGTCCTATAAAAAAAACTTCATAAATATGCCATTAAACGACAAAACGTATACGTCTCTATTAATAAAAAAGCCCGACAGCTGAAAACAGTCCAGCTGAAAAAAAATTCGCGAACGCGATTCCAAAAGGAAACTCCACACCTCGCCGAGCAGTTTATTCAACAGCGAGGCAACGAGGCCGCAGCTGCAACAAAGACGCGTGCGAATTCCGGCTGCCGAAAAAATCCCCTCTTACGTATATATATATATATGCAAACAATCAAATCGCCTTCACTCGAACGCGGACTTTCACGTCCGAAGGCACTCGGGTGAGTTCGAAAAAGAAAGCCTCTCGGTGAAGAGGCGGAACTAATGACCGGCGCGGCGACCTCCGGCTCGTGCGGGGCTTCACGACGCAGATAATCCGCGGCGGCGGCGGCGGCGGCGGCGAAGTACTGCGGGGGCGGAGAGCCGCTAATTTCCGAGCGGGTCTTTGGAGAGTTGTGAACTGTTGCGATCCGCAGGAATAATGGCGATCGATTAGCGCCGGGGCTGGAAGTGATATCGATTGCCAGCGCCAAAGTGATGTATGTGCGCGAGCTAATTGTAGGTTGTCGCTTGTCAAAAATGCCCAGGGCATTGTACGAAATGCTTGATGGATGGCATGGGCATTGTATTGCGTTAGCAGGTGGACTTGTAGTTTATTCAATAGAGATTAGGCCGCGCGACTGTTACTGCAAATGGAAAAGCGATCAAAGAAACGGTATGGAGTCGTTAGTTCCCAACTAGGCTATGCTTCGATTATTTATCGGACTGTTAAGCAGTTTTTCTTGCGTGGAAGAAAGCAGTTTTAAAAAAGAGTATGCCCCGATTCTATTAAAACTACCTATATGTTCTGCATTTGATACAGAATGCAGAATGACAAATTGCCTATTAATTTATATTTATCGATTGAAATTAATTACTGAAAAATCTATCTAATATGCAAAATTGATGTTCAAATTAAGATCAAAGTTTCATTTAGTTTATCCTACATTTTGAATAACATTTGCTTCATAAATAAATTATAATATTTAAAGTTCTATATTATATTTAATTATATATTTAAAAATATTTCTTACAATTACAAGTTAGAAATTTATATAATAGTACTTAAGGTATCCGGATGTAATTATAAGGTATGACAATGTTTTATCTTTGCATTATTTTGCTAATATATTAGATGGAAAGAGATAAAGGTTGATTTATACCATATTTTAATGAAAGAACCGTCTAACCGTATACATTACGACCATAATTTTAACTAATGACTAATAACTCTGCTTGTAGTAAATTATGTCGTAAAACTTTTTCTGCATAATTAATTATAATATTGCAAACAATAAATACCAGGAACATATTTTTGGCTTGTATTAATAATACGGCTACCTACACTTTTTCTCGCATTTTTCGAAATATTATCCAGGAAAGCACCCAACTATTACCTTAATGGAGCATCAATCGTATCTAAAAATGACGGCTTTAGTGAATGATGATGCAAAAAGTATGTAGCACAAAATATAAAATGTTTTTTCTACTTTCTCAGGAAGTCGTTTGTCAGGATGAAAAATTATTTAATAAAAGCATTCATTTGCGCGCATTTCGATTGAAAATCAAAAACGTAATGTAAAAGTGAAAGTATTGGAACGAAATAGTAAACCAACCCAATTACGTGTCATAAATCGCATTCGAATTAGAATCCAACAAATCTCTTTCACTCTTACACCGAATCGATTATACTTCCCCCGGACTTTCTTAAAACATTACCTCTCGCCAATATCCCCGGAAAAGCCGTCGAATTCCCGTCGAGCACACACAGAAAGCACTTTGAGAATTCGGCACTCAATCACGAGGACGCGGAGCAGGCCGGAGGAGCACTCAGAGCGCGACATTTAATATTCCAGGCGGAGTGTATACACGGGGGACTGTAGGTGTCGGTAATTTTCGAGGGCTCGCTCGCGGTTAATCCTTCCTCGCGGCCGGCGCCCGGCGAACTAATGGCTCTCGGGGCCACTTTGATTAGGATTGGCCGCCACCGCCGCCGCCGCCGTTGCCGCCACTGCCGCCGAGAGAAAGCAGCCGCGCGCGGCAGGGTCGCCGCTCCGATTCACAGAGAGGAGGAGGAAATCTCGGACGCGTCTTTCGAGTCTTCTCTCCGAGGATAGATGACTGAATCAGGCTCGAGAGACGTCGATATTAAACGCGAGAGGCTTTTGCCAAAGGTCATGATTAGATGCCTCTCTCTCAATGCTTTCGGATGTCTTTCTCAATTGTCTATCTGGAAAATTTATGTTTATTGGTCTGGATATTTAGACTTGCAGATTCGCCGGCGAATAGCTCGATAAATAAAATGTGCTGCGGAATTGGCGGATCGCGTCAGCTGATAATAGGACTATATTTTATGCAAACCTATAAATTTAAAAATATTTCCTTCGGCAGAGTCATTTCTTAATATATATAATATATAAATTAAAAATAAATTTTTCCTATCCAAATACCAGTGAAAGCTTGCATGCACGAGGGAGGCTAAAATTATAGCGCTCGCCATACTTTTATATAAAACCCCAAGCCTTTTACGGAAATAAAAGCAGCTCGTATAAGCGAATTGTATAAAAAGTGCAGCTAATATTTCTCCGAAAGTCAGCAGAGCAATATTTAGGAGAGGAGATTTTGAAGCAAAGTGCACGCGGCCGTAAACGTTTATACGAGCGGGGAAAGAGTGTCTGTGACCTTTGCGCGAAAGGTAGATATACACGGGCGCTTCGGCGATTGTGCAACTCGCGCACGTAGATATTTACCGGGAGGCCAGGCCTTCTCCTCGCGGTGAATGCTCGCGGTTTATACGGCCCGGGGAACAATTCATCGCTCGGCCGCCGCCGCCGCCGCCGCCGCCGCCGCCGCTCGCCGGAGAGAAAGATCTTGCGGAGGCGCTCTTCAGACGTGCGGCGCGGCGCACCGCGTATTGCGCAATGCAATCCGTTCCTAAATTCCAGCCGTTTCGCGAGCTGTCGCTAACGAGTCTGTCCCCCCGTAGGCTCCCCCGGGCTAATTGCTTTCTTCGCCGATTTCCTAATTGGCCGTTTCTCAAAGCGTATAATACGTATAGTTGCGCAACGGGCGATTAATCGATGGAAAGCCGAAGAGGATCGTAATCGCTGCCAGCTCTCTTTTGTTGAAGGAGCTTTTATGAATTCTCCGCCGGCGCATTAGCATAAAAATGCGCCGTTTCGTCATACGGAGCTCGTGGAATTTCCAACTTTATGCATTCTTTCGCGTTAATACATCAAAGGCCGCTGGCAGGAGGCTCTCTCGTTGCGGGGCGCGCGCGCTGAATTTAACGTCGACGCGCGCGCATTAGGTTTTCGCCCGAGTTTCTCGCCCCAAGTACTCTTGTACAATTTTACTTGTTGTAATAGTTAGATTAAGGTGGCGCGCTATTTACTCCCGCATTACAACTGGGATATTGAAGTTTCGACTCGGAAAGTTTGAGCTCGGGGCCCTCTTCTCCTCGCGGCTAGAAAAAGCGGAGTCGCTCTGCGAGAGCGACCGCGTCATAAAGAAACGCGGAATTTAATTAATTGAAACATCGATGGCCGGGCGCGTAAGGGGAAGTCGTCGGAAAAGTCGCCGCGCGCTCGTCGAAAAGTTAAATGACAAGTTTCCTCAAACAGCCTCCACTCGAGAGCTTGGATATTCATGCACGCAAATTCGCAGACGAGAGAGAGAGAGAGAGAGAGAGAGAGCAGGCCGAAGACACGAAACTTTTATACTTGACATTATTCAATATCAAAGTAAACTTTCTGCCTCTCCGCGCGCATCCCGACAAAAGATTAAAAAGATATCAGCCGCCCTGTCGCATGAAAATTCAAAGGACAGAGAGGGAGAGAGAGAGAGAGAGAGACTTTTTCTCCGCAAACATTCCCCGCTCGTATACAACGCTCGCGGAGGAAGGAATAATTCCGCCAATCGAATCCCTGGGCAAACGAGCGCCCGACGAATCCGATATTTCGATGCTCGGTTTTACGAGAGGCCGGACCATCCATCCAGGCATTGTCGGATGTAGCGCTCGGCCGAACAAAAGTTAGAGGATCGCGTCCGAGCGAAATCAGATCTGCGTTATTGATATACGGTTATGCGCGCCGCAAAAAAAAAAGCGCGCCCTTCCTCCGAGCGCGCTATTTCGCGAGAGAGCTTTCCTTCGGCCAAGCCGAGAGAGCGAGAGCGGATCGATGCCGGGCGGCGTTCTAGTCGCCGCTGGACAACTTTTTGAATTTCCTGCACTGCGCGTTTTCCAAAGTTTTTTTTACGCCCGGACGCCCGGCTAACTCGATTACCAGCGGGCTTTGTTGCCTTTCTGCGATTGCCGCTGCTGCTGCTGCTGCTGCTCTTGCTTGGACAGCGGATTTTCCGAGTGAGGCTATTTGTCATAATTAATGACGCTGATTGTAATGATGTAACGCAGACACGTTTTGTACATTAGAGGTGATGGAAAATGCAGGCTGATTGACGGGTCGATGTTTGTTCGCGGTCGCATTAGTAGTGCTGCGAGAAAATTAGCGGGTTTTACTCGTCAGCTCATTAATTTGATGATGCTTGTCAAGCTAAAGTTATATCTAAATGTAACGGAGGCTATTCTGGATCACGAACTGGATCGTCTTCGCCTATTGCTATTAATGTTTAACACGACGGTTAAAACGGTTCACATCCTGAACCTCTGTCAAATTACTAATTTACTCATTAATTTTTAGATTATACCTAAATATAGACTATTTACTATAATTATAGAAATGACGAAAAATAGTAAAACGTCAATGAAAACCGTAATAATACAGAATAAATTTTTTGCGGCGAACGCTCTTATTAGTCCATTGGATAAAGCTTTTTTGCCACGCTCGACTCCCGGCGGGATTTATAGCCGCTCTTCGAAATCCCCGCGTATAATTTCTTCCCGCAGAAATAACGTCGCGACAGGATCAAAATTATCTTATCTCCCCGCGCGCTTAAGCAAACTTTCGACGCGAGAGAGATAGTCATGCAATTAAAATTGCCCCGCTGCACCGCCTCGTCGCCGCGGTGATTTAACCGACAAAAAAAGCCCACTATTCTGGAAATACAAAAAATGAGCTGACGTTAAATTAAAACGAATAAATATTCGCGTGCCGCTGGGCTTCTAAATTAAAATAGCTTTCGTATTAGCCAACTCAATTTTGAGAAGATTCACTGGCCTTTTCCTTCGCCGAAATTTAATATGAATAGTTCATTACCAACTGTATTACTTTCCTGCGTTCCTCTCTGCTTTACAGCTTAAGCTGATCGTTAAAGAAACGAGTCAGTTATTTTAAAGCGTTAAACACTCATAGCTGGAACAAATTTTCTTTAAACATTTTGCTTCTAAAAATGTTAAGCTTATAAAACGTCAGGTTTCAAAAGTTTATAGACTTAACCATCAAGTCACGTCTAAAAATGACTTTGACGTCGCTTATATAAAAATAATTGCGATTTTTCCGCAACCTGTTTTATATGAGTCAACATTTCTTTCGCGAAAGCAAAGTAATGAATCCGCGCAAAAGGCCACTATTTTTCACACCTCGCAAAAGAGCTCTTGTTTCAAAAACAGTTCAAAATTTCTCTTATAACACTGACCGCGCACCTCGCCAAAATCCTTTTAATCCTTCCCCAGTCCGACGCACAAAACCGTCTCGAATGAACCGAAAAGAGAAAAAAAAAAACTTTTATACGACTCCATAAACTCTCGTAATAAACAGTCCTCAACGCGGCGAGGCGTCGTGAAATTTTTCCGAGCCCAGCTCCGCCGCCGCGGCAAAAACGCGGACTCGCCGCGCGGCAAAAACAATGCTAATGAGAGAGAAATGAACCGGCGGGGCTCTCCGGCTCCGGGGCGTCGGTGGCTCGTTATTTTTTAATTTTCCTACATTAGCCGCACGTGAGGCCCTCGCGGATAAAACAGCGGGGGCGACTCACGCACCTGCAGCCGCGATGTATCATGCTAGAAAGCGGAGATTGATGAGGAGGAGCCGCCGTGAAAAATTGAAACGTATCCAGCCGCGCGTCGCGTTATTTACGAGAGAGAAGCGCGAGCCAAGATGAAAACTTGAACCGTGTCGAATGGAGACATTAATCTCGTTCCTTCCTTCCGCTTTTTCGCGAACGAGGGTAGACCCTTTGAGTGCCCCTGCCGCCGTCGCTGGACCGGAGATGCTTTATTTCTTTATGTGACGCGTACCTTTTATTTTACCGGCGAGGATATATAGAGCTGAAAATTGGAACTCCCGATGTAATAAGAGTTATTGTTTTCGATCTCGTGCTTTTCCCCCGCTGCACGGCAAGACGGATATTTAGGGGAATTAGTCGGTAATTACTTTGACAGCCGGCAGCAATTATTGTTGCCCGCGCGACGACCTAAAAATGAACATTGCTATTGTGAATTTTATTCGGAGCGCCGAATATTTGTAAAAAAAAAGAAGAAAAAATACCTCGCTACTTTTCGCCGCGCGATCCCTGTGACAGTGAAAAATGCAATGTATTTTCGGCCGGGTAGAGAAATGAAAAAGGCTCGAAACATTTTCATGTTCACAATCGGTCGACACACTCTCTTTTTTTTTACACAAAACGAATGGCAAATGTTTGCTTACTATGTGCCTGTAGCTTTTAAAAATGATTTGCGCTTATCTCGCGATGTTAACTGGCGAGCAGAGCTAACACGATAAAGCTTTTCAACGACGAGGCAGCTTCGAAAAGTCAATAAAAAAATCAAAACCAATTAAAGGCCCGAGAGGCTTTCGTCGAAGGTCGAAGGGAAAAGGTATCGGGTGATAAGCAAAGCCCATCGAAGGGGCTGAAAAGGCGCGCCGTACATAATTTAGCGAGAGCCGTTAGGCGTAAACGCTCGGGACAATCTTGGCCGGGCTTGGGCGCGCGAGAGTAAGAAGTACGGCGGCAGCGTCGGCGTATTTCTTCTTAAAAATCGAGCAGGAGGAAAAAAGCAGCGGAGCCGAGAGAGACGTCCACTCGAAGAAAAATTGCGTCCTGAATAATGTAAGTCGGCGCGCGCGCGCTCGGAGAGCGGAGAAGTCGCGAAATCTGTCATCCAAACATTGTTTTCCGGCAGATTGCGAGTAAATAATGCATTTACATTGGGAGGGCGCGATGAACTTTCGCAAACTATTTCACTCGCTGGGGGAGAGCCGGGATTCGAGGCGCGTCGAAGGAAGCGGCAAAAATCGGGGATTCTTGTTGATCTTTGCTTTTCTGGATAATAAACGCGACGTGATTGTTATTGCCGAGTTGATTGAGTTGTTTTTACTTATGTTGGCGACTGTGCACATCTAATGTTTCACTGAGATATTCTCTGTGAAAATATTTTGCTCTTTTGACGAAGAGAATGTAGGTCAAGGAAGTAAATACTCGAGCGCGAACAAAAGCATGCAGCGGCTACTGAATATTCCTAAACATTTACATTGAATAAGCTCAAAAAAGGAATGCGATTGAATATTCCCCGGACACTCTGCTTTGTTTCGTCAATTTCTTAGCGCAAGCCACACAAACCCCGTGGAGGCTTTCAATAAAAATTAAATTCCGATCGACCGGTCAAACAATTGGCGAGAGAGATCAGCGGCTCCGCAGTGATTTCTCAAAACAGGCCTGCAGTGGCTTTTCAATTTAGCCGGGCGTATTTGCGCGTTTTTTTAAAACCTCGCTCGGAACGAAGAGCGAGAGAAGCCACGGGACAGATATGAAATCGAGCTTGATAGCCCGGGCGGTTTTCGCGCTTGCTCCGGCTCCGGTTCGATCCGCCCCCTACTTTGAAATAACCCACAGAAAGAGGAGAGAGAGAGAGAGAGAGAGCTGGTGGGAGAGAAAGCGTTTCCTTTAGCTTCGGCGTCGCTCTTTGAATTAAACGCGACGCCTCGGCTCCATTAGCGACTGCCGCGTAATTAAGCACAGCCATAAATTACCATTGCGGGCGCCGATAAACTTACGTAGCGAGCTTTCGAAGAGCGATTCTAGCCCGGCACGCAGCCGCCGCCGCCGCCGCCGCCGCCTGAATTACGCCGACGTGTGCGACTTGGCGCTGCGGTAATCGCTCGGGGAAAAAGAAACGCTCGGGATTTGACTTACGGGAGCTGATAAGCCCCGTGTATCGTAATAAGCCTTTGCCTCCCCCTTTGCTTCTTTTGCTCGATTAGCCGCTCGGATAAATTTGTTTTTCTTTCGGCCTACTACGGTTTGTGTACGTTACATGTGAAGCTGACATTAGTTGGGGGGATATTATTTTCTATAGAATAAACCAGCCGGAGATAAACGCTGAATTCACAATTATGCGGCATAAATCAGTTTTATCAAGATGCCACTCGGAGTAATGATTTTTCTCGATGCGCAATCTCGCCCTCCCGGGAGAGAAAAAGGTAAATCGACATCGCAATCGGTCGATGGGATATAAGGGAACAGGTTGAAGCGACCTTCCAGCGTAATGAGTTCCTTCTCCGGAGTGCGGAGCGAGGCCTCGGCTCGATCTCGGGAATCTCGAGGCTCTTATCGGGGCCGTCTTAATTCCCCTTCCGGTCACTTGCAAACAAAAATCCCATTACGGCTGTCATCCGCAAAAAGCTCTGCGCGGCGGCTGCGGAGCGCATCGACGCCGAGAGCGGCGCGCCGCTGGGATAATAATCCTCGCGAGCTCGGCGCGGTTATTGTCGGATCGTCGACAAAGGTTCAGCGGACTGAAAGCCAAGCGCCATTACGCGCGCTACCCGGGCCCCTGCACAAACCGAAAGAGCGACATTCGCGATACGACTCTCTCCTCTAATTCCGAAGCTCGGCGGAGCGCCGCGCAGCCGAGGAAATTCCTCTCTTTCGCGTTCGCATTATTCCTCGATACCATTACTCTCGCTAATGACTCGCGAGCGGCGGCTTGCCCCTTCCACGCTCCTTTTTCTCGACATCTCGGGGCTTTTCTCTCTCTCTCTCCCTCTCGACGACGAGGACGACGAAAGAGTGACTCTCTTTGGCCGCGCGCACGAATACTCAATTTTTTACTATCAGATGTATTTGCCTCGATGACTTTTACTTTTGCCCGGGACCGAGTTCACGAGGACTTTTAACGAACTTGAAAGGGAGCTGATGCCGCGAGGCCTGTGGTTTCGTTCCGCATGCGCGCGGCTTTCGGATATAATGAATTTCGAAAAAATAATAATCCCGAGGGAATTCCGATTTGTGCTCGATGGTTCTTCTTCTTTGTTTTTTTTTTTTTTTTTCGATGAGAAAAGATTTGATCCGACGTCCGTTAAATGATTGTTTATTTAAACAATTATTCCTACTATAAAGCAAGTTTTTAGTCCAAATGGCCGATAACTTTTTTTATTGTTAACGATAAACTTTTATTAAGCGCATTAAATGTCCGGCAGTAAAAATGCAAGACCAATGTGCCGCTGTCAATGGATTAATAGCTACTACTGCGCTACTCAACTTTTATTCCGTCTGCGATGCTGCATTAACCTTTTTTTTTTTAAATTACTGCACGCTTTGCAGAAACAATGAATATTCCATTGTTACTCGAAGCTTACGGCAAATGTAAGTCATCTTTTACATTAAGGGAATTAGTGCAAGGCAGCCAAATCCAGCGATTGCCAACTGTCCTCGGCAACTGACCTTCGATCAAGAAAATTGAATTAGAAATTTTAATGTGAAATTTAAATTTCAAATGGAGATCTTAAATTGCCGAGTTCCTTGGCCAGGAGATAAAACAAATTTAATATTAAAAGATTCATTTCCAAGTTTTTTTTAGATTAATGGACTCTCCGCGAAACGAGGTTACGTTTCACTGAAAATTGTGAGTTTTATTTGAATATGAGAATTTCTCTCGAGTGAAGCAAAACATTGTTATGCTGTTAAAATATTACGGTATTAGAAAAATTCTTCATTCGCCGTACCAGAAACGTTCATTAGGTTTTTAAATCAAATTAAAGATCTGCGATTACCGGTAGCAATACATTATTTTTCTAATTAGAATGCAACTAGTATTTCAAATAAATCACCGAGTTCAATTAAGCGCGCTATTTTACGGCGTTCGCTCGAAAACTGCAACATTAACGATCGCCAATTACGGAAACAGCAGGGTTTTTGTGAATAATAAACTAATCGGCCGCCTCGAAATCTCAAGATCACTTAACCCAGTTGTGTAGCTCAGCTCGGCGTCCGCTATAAACTCGGTCGCTCGATTCTTCCTCATTTTTCTCTCCCGCCGCGAGACGAGGAACAAAAGTGCGAGAGGCAAATTCACGGCCGGCCTTCCCTAAAACGCGAGATCGCCGTCGAGATTTATACCCTCTCCTCCTCCTCCTCCCCGGGAGTCAACTTTTTCCCTCCTTTCCTCGGCCGGGTTTTTTTTCACTGTTGGAAAAACATTTCATCGACGGCGACCCCGGCGTTTATCTTTCCCGGGGAAAAAAGAGCAAAGCTTATACACAAAGGGGGGAGAACGGAGGAAGCTAAGAAGCGCACCGGGCGGAGGGTAAAAAGGCGAAACACTGCATTCCCGAGCAAAGGAATCCAATACATCCGGGCCGTGTTGCTGTAATTGAATTTTTTCCTTTACAGCGATTTTTGGAGGCGTAGCCGAGATAACCGCCGAGCTAACGGCCGGTTATTACGCGGGGACTTTCTCCCCGGGGCCGAGTGTGCATGCGCGCGGCTCCTTTTTACTCCTTTTCGCTCCGATAATGAAAACGAAACGAGCCTTTACGACGGGGGAGAGACAGGAAAGATTCGTTGTTTATACCGTCGGAGCTCATTTAACGAGCCTCTCTCGCGAGAAAGTTGAACCATTGGCGAATACGCGAATTATCAATTTATGTAACGAGCCGAGCGCGAAAATCCATTCTTTCGGGATAACTCAATGTGCATAACGCGGGAAAAGTCGCGTCGCGGCCCAGGTCGGGAAAACAAACTAATGCGGTAGTTTTCTGCTGCAGAGTTGTCCGGGAAATGGCTTCGTTTAGTAGTAATAGACGGTAATTTAAGTGCAACAAAAGAGAGCTTTACGAGCTCGGAATTTCGCGGGGGGGTTGTACAAGTAAAATTTAGCGAAACGTCGATTTTTCTCCGTGGCCTCGAGAGCTAAATATTTAATCCTCCATTACCTTTCAAGTACAGCGCTGTAAAATCCAGTCGGTTCGTTTGCGACGTTAATGGACGATTCTCGTTCTCGCCCCGGTGCTGCAACAAAAAGAAGATTAAAGCGGGGTTAAAATCAATGAAAATGATTTATTCGCGAAACGTTTCCTGCGTGCGCCAACTTTTATACGCGTCCATCGGCTAAGAGTAGCGCGCGCCTAGCGAAGTAATACTGTTCTCTCTCTCTTTTTTTTCAGAGCAATATGGCCCCCTCCCCCCCGCCCCCCCGTCTCCCGCGAGTGCCTGACGCGAATTCGATTACTCGCGATTTTTCATTATTTCGCAATTGAATTTCCATTTGCCGGGCCGGCCATTAAACGAGCGTCACTCGTGACTCGACGAATGCCAGTCGTTAGAGCTTTTCCCAGCCTTTTTTTTCTCGACTTTTGCGCCGATGCTAATGATAGTCATCGAGCGGCCCCCGGGGTTTTAATAAGTATTACACGGGTGACGACGAGCCGTTACGCGGCGAAGAATCGACTTGGTTCGCTCGTCGTCGACGTAAAATTATTATTTATTTAAAATTGCGTTCACCCGTCAACGGCAGATCGGTCATTGTTATTTATTGGTCCTGGCTATATGTTTTCTGCGCGCTTTCGAGGAAAAAAAGAGAGCGCGCGCGCCGACAATAAGTTCGGGAATCGAATTTATTAATTACGGAATGTGAAATACGACTTCGAAAATTTTAATTAATTTTCCCGAACGCGCTAAAGGGACGCAGGTGAAACTGGGAATACGAATCGATATAAAAGTTGAACGATAAAATGCCTTTTTTTTCAAAAAGCATATTTTAATTAAATTCAATTTGTCGAAACAATACGTTGGCTTTCTGCGTTTGATTAAAACCGGAGAAACTTTAACGTTGTAATTCGGATTTCTAAAAATTATTCATTTGAAAAAATTGCGGTAGAAAGTAAATAGACAATCACAGCCATATTTACGCTTTTAGATATGGGCAAAAAAAAACCAATGAAACGGTTTACAAAAGACTAGTTAGACAAGGCCCAGACTGAGAAAAAAATTTGATCGACTCAAGTACATCATGCTGTTAAATCAATCGCAAATTCATTTGCAGCTGATTTATCAGAATTTCTGTTGATTTAATAAAAATTCTACCTTGATTTAACAGCATGTTTTATTGAAACAACAGCTTGTCTGTTAAATCAATCGATAATTCAATTGCGCATATTTAATAGCACGATATAGTTACGTCAATCCAATTTTTTCTCGCGCAATAAAGATAATCGAAAAAACTTGTCTTTTTTAATAATTTAATATTAATAAACTTTCTATCTCGGCATCATATTGAATACATAATGTGATAAGCCAATAATAATAACAAACTCTCACAAAATCCCAAGCCTTATCACAGCATTTATACCCAAAAAACGTAAATTTTACTTGAAGGTGCTAGACATTCATCTAGCGTTGAATCGATTAACTATAACCAATCGAGAAATTCTCGTTATTCAATTGACGCTATTGCGAAATCTAAAAAGACTCTTTCGTACACCCAATACTTTTCTAAAATTTCACAGAATTGCGTTATATAAGTGAAAGAAATGTATAGAGATAGGTTTTATTCTAAAAATAATATAGCAATCAAATTTAGTTCATTTCTTGCCTCGCTTTGACCTTCCGAAACCGTTTTCCTCTCAGCTCCTCTCCTCCGCAACGATAAGCACATTCCGAAGATCAGTCTCTAAGCCCGCTCTCGCATTCGGGGAGAATTTTTGCGCACGAGGCGGGTTCGAACCCCGACATTGTTATACAGGGTTCAATGCAAAGAGCCCCGCCGTCTCAAAGGAATCGTCCCCGTCGAAAGACGACGCCGCTCGGCGCTAATTGTATTTGTGCGCCGGGCTCTGGATTATCGGAAAAGCGGGCGGAGGTCTTGGCACGAGTCTCTCTCTCCCTCCCTCGCACAATGACCGCATTGAAATCCATCGGCGTGCGTGCGGAAGCCTTTTTTTCCGAGACACGGGTTTTCCGCCGCGGCGGAAAGCTCCTATCGAATTCGGGGCGAGTGATTTTTCAGAGGCGGAGAGAGAGACCCGCCCGATCAGCAAGATTGCAAGCCCGCGCCCCGGCGATTTCTCATCGCTGCATCAGCGGATTTACGCCCGGCAGTCGTGCATGCGTAGAATGCGCGAGAACCTGAGACGCGGGAGATATAACGAGTAATTGACTTCGTGTGCGACGAGTAGCTTTTATATTCTACCCCGGACGAGAGAGGGACTGTATTGGAAATTAATCAGGCCCGAAGGCGAGAGCGCCAAGTTATTTATGGCCCCGCGACCCCCGGACAACAATGGCTTATTAGATTCGCATTGGAAGATTGATTGGGCTCGAAATTCGTTTATTCGCCGGAGATGCATGACGCTGCGCGCGGCGCCATGCAAATTTCGATAATCCCAGCGCAAGTTAATACACTGCGAAGATCCGCGAACTCAATTTTCCGATCGGCGTAAATAACGGCCGTTATTTCGGAGCTTTACGTAAGGTTCGCAAGCTGGGTTTATTTTATTAAGCAGCTCGAAATTACTCTTTTTACGGGCGACGGGTCGTTTTATCATGAAACTATACAAAACGTAACACTGTAGAAAGGCTACACGTTTCAAATTAAAAAGTACTTGTGAAAAAATACCTAAAGTAGCTATCAATTTTTTCTCCGTACGAATTATGTCTTTCTCGCTACTTTCAGCCTTCGAACAATACAAATTTTTCATCAAGATAAAAATAGGCCGATCGAACGCATTGTTCTTCAAGACTGAGCAGCGGTTCCCGCCTCGAGGCGGAAGACACCGCGCGGGGAAAGTGCTCGGGGAACTTTTTCAGGGGGGAAGGTAATCGTAAGCGCCTCAGCCGGGCGCATAACGAGCGGAGAGGTCAGCCTGGGCATTAATCTCGAGAGCCGATGCCTGCGAACTGCTTGATATGCGCCGACGCTCGTCTTGCCTTATCCCCCCCCCCTCCCCCCTCTCAGTTCGTGTCTCATCTATCCAGATGAGCTTGCGGATTAATGCATGCGCGCACGCGCCGCGAACGCGGGGATTATTTTTGTCGGATGCCGCCGCCGATGAGGATTTTATCGGGGCTGATGTTTCTCTTCCGAGTGATTGATCTATTCTTGTGATGGGAGGGGGCTGGAGGAGCGGGCCGGGAGAGGTTTGCTCTCTTGGGGAGAGTAATTCCGATATGAATTTCTCTGCGATCCGGGGAAGATTTCTTTGGTATCATTAGCGAGAGAAGCGAATTATTCTTACAATGGCGTTTGATGTGAATTGATGAAGAGGAGATAAATAAGTGTTGCGCGTCCGAATAAAATATATAACTCGTAAGCAAATTTTGAAAGGGAGGAAAGGATGGTTAGTGCTAAAGTCTGGAATCTTGTAGTGAGAAGCAACGGTAACGTACAATCGATTTGACTTCATCTCCATACACGCGAGAAGACGTCTCGACACTTCCCGTCGGCGAGTAAAATGTAAAGAAATGCTAAAGCGAAATATTTCCCTCAACATGACACCTCATTTCTCATCTCAAAGCTAAAACTAGTATTTCCATCGTCCCTGCCTCGGAAAATTAAAGATTCAACAGCCGGCCGCAGAACAAGCACATACAAGAATTCAATGACCGAGCATCTATTATAAAAGTCAAAAGTACTGCTCGAAAAGTTATTTTTCGTATACACGATAAATAAAGCCAACGCAGAAGATGACGCAACGTCCTCTCAATCCTTCAAAACTCCATCTCTCGCCGTTAGCTCATTCCCATCGTAAAGAATCCAGACAGGCAATCACCTTAATTGAGAATCATCGCAACATTAAAATGCAGGCTCGATTATTCGGTGCGGAAACACAGAGAGAGAGAGAAAGAGAGAGAGCAGCTCCGTGCATTAATCCGTATCACGCAACGCTTCCGCGCTGATGCGTGGCCCGCGAATCGGCAGGAAAACTCGCAATTACCTCCTCCATTTCCCAAACGGCGAACCGCGGCGACGCACGAGGCAACTCCTTCACCGTCGCCGCGCCGCTGCCTGGGGTAAGCGATAAATCTCGGAGCAGCCTCTATTAAGGAGGTGGGGGTGGACGCCGTGACGGCGCGATATAGCCCGCAGTGTGTCTGCGTCTCCTCTCCCTCTCTCTCTCCGTATTAAAGCCCCCCCGCCTCCCTGGCAAATGCTCGGCGATATATTTCGGCCGCTTTTCCGACGAGATGATAATCCGGGAGTCGGCGCGATTTGTATCGGATGCATCGTCGCGCGCGTAAACAAGACACCGCTTCGGCACGCACGACTGGCTTTTGACGCGCGCGCGAGGGGGCATAAAAGAGAGGAGAGCGCAGAATTGCACGTCACTCTCAGCCGCCTCTCGATGTCATCTAGGCAGCTACTCGCGTCGCGGACGACGAGGGGGGGAGGGGGAGTTGGATCGTCTGGCGAGGCCCGTCGAGAGAGACACCGAGACTCTTGCTGACTCGCCCGGAACTCGATGGCCGGACGAACAATGGCCTAATTGATCGATGGTACAGACGGCCCGGCGGCCGAATTATCCTGGAAAAATGGAGGGCGTCGCGTCGATAAAAAGCGCGCGGCATAATTGAAGCGGGTATAAACGTCGGAAAAAGCGGACGGCTCTCCTCTTTGTTCCGGCTGCGCGCGTCCGCCGTGTACGTGTCGCGCGCGCAAGCTCCAAGTTTACGCTGACCGCAGCTCTCCAGGCTCGTCTCTCAATCTCTCCCGGGCTTCCTTCGAGCCCGCAGCCCGGCAGCGGACTTGCGGTTTTCTTTGAGGGCTGCTGCTGCTGCTGCTGCTGCTCGGAGAGCCGGCCCGGCCTCTCCGCGAAAGTAAATTCAAATGTGCAGCGCGAAATTCACTTGGCGAGCTCGACCCCCCTCACCCTCCCGCAGGATCAAAGGAGGATATAAGCGACGAGAATTCTCATTAAGACTTTGATAAAGTCTATTTTCGAGGAACAGAGGCGGAGAGATAGGAAGAAAGCCCGTTGGCTCGGAGGAGGCGGCCAGGATAAATTGCGCGCTCGAACCTCTCCGCCTCAGAAATTTTCAGACGAAGATGGAAATAAATTAGGAATACCGGCAAGTGGGCCGGAAATGGCGGCCGCGGCTCTCCTCGACATAATTCAGCGCGCGCTTCCGAGAAGCTGCTGCTGCTGCTGCTGCAGCAGGATAAACGTCACGCTATTCCCGCAGGATCAGCGTGTGTCTCCACCGGCGCTGTCAAGATTGCCGAGCCGCGACGTGCGAGGAATCTAGAGGCGCCGCACGCGACCCTCGCATTCAATAAGCAGCCTGGAATTTTCTGCCCCCGAGAGCCGGGGAGGTAATGAACGCCCTACCCGCCGAGATTAATAACACACCTGCCCGATTCGGGGAACGAGACTTGGCGCGGCTACTTTTTCCCTCGTTACCCGCGGGAGGCATTTCTTCGACTCGATGTATATAAGGAACGGGGAGAACGGCTTGGCCAATTTAAAGTTACAGCCACTCGAGTGATAGTTCGGCTTTTTTTTCTTTTTTTTTTTTTTTTTTTTCAAGCCCCGTAACTTTTAGAGGGTCAAATATTCTCGAGTTTTCAAGCGACAAAGTCACCGGCAGGTTATTAACGCGTTCTCGCGGCCGCGCGATTATTAGCGCCGGCGGAGCGTGGAAATATCGAGTGCAAATTTGTCCCGGCAAAAAATGAATTTCCCGGGGAGGGAGAGAGAGAGAGAGAGATCGAGATGGAGCGGTCATTTCCTTTCTCGCTCTTGCGAAACAAACTGCTCAATTTGCGGTCCGGCAGCCGAACGAATGGCCTCATCCGGAGTTTCCGCGGTTTACGTATCGGCCCTCTCTCTCCCTCGGCGTTTTATCCCGCTACACACGTATACGCTCCCCACTCGTAAATCTCCCGTCATTTATCACAACTTCGGCCACCGTCCGATCATATATCGAAACGTCCGCTGAAAGCGCCGATGCAGCGGCGCACAGCTCCCCCCGGCTTGTTTGTCATTTTTACGGCTCTCCTTGAGGGCCACTAATCAACTTTCGGATTCATGCCGAAAATGGAAAATTGCGGCCGAGAGGCGTCTCGGGGCGCGGGGTGGGGAAAAAATCGACGAGCTCGCCGCTACCACCCCGAGAATGCGCAGGCTTGAGAGAGGGGGGAGAACGCAATCTCGTGGACGCAGGAATTTAGCGACGGCCTGCTTCCGCTGCGCAGGGCGGAGGAATCGCGTGCCGCTCGATTGTTCGTTTCATTATTATTCAATAGCTATGGTTTATTGCGCGGTTTTATGTATGGAACGTGTACTTTTTTTATTAGGATAAGCTAAAACGTATATGCGATTCGATTTGTTGGATAAAAGTTTTATTAAAGTGTAAAATTTTTTTATTGCGGTTTGGCGAAAAAATTTACCATCTCTCTTTTGTTGTTAGATATTATTTAATTTACTGTGTAACGAGGCGATGTCGGTTTGCGGTTTTTCATGTTTATTTTAAAAGAGCTTTTTAGAATTTATTTACCATTAACGAGGAAAAAAAAATTACGTTAAAATTGATTCCATATCAATACTGAATTATATTATTAGCAGATAATATGCAGTATAATTAGCCGAAAGATGTCATTAAATAAGATAACAGAATTTTCCCTTTTACAATTGGATTTCCAAAGCAGAATGCAGCCAATTGCATTAAATTAGAAAGCTTGTAAATTGTGTCTACATGCACGCAGCGGAGATTCAAAAAGAGGCCAGGAATATAATTTTCGTGCCCCTCGAGTAACAACGCACTCGCAGACAGAACAAGCACCGAGAGAAGCTCAAAAAAAGGGGGAACGGCAATTTCAGCTTGATTTTCATATTTAGAATAAATTTGTGCAGTCGGAGAAGGAGCAGGAGAACGAGGGAGAGAGAGAGAGACAGAGAGAGAGAGAGAGAGGAAAGGCCAACTTGTAGGAGCGACAGCGGCGACGAGAAGAAGCCATTGGCTTTTACGAGCGAAAATAACACGTGTCGGAAGTATATATGCCTGGCAGCCAGCGGAGCAGAGAGAGAGAGAGAGAGAGAGAGAGAGAGAGAGAGAGAGAGAAGGAAGGAAAGGCCTCGATCGATTCCACCCTTATAACGGCGGACTTTAAGGATGTGTGTAATAATAACAATAGCGAAGAAATTTCGCGCGCCAGCCGTGGCCTATCTTATATCGTCCGTCGGCTGCCGGCAATTTCGGAGCCCTCGTTTCTCTCTCCGCGCCGTGGCCTTTTGCGACTTGATAAAAACGGGGGGCCTGTAAATTACGCGGATCCTCCGGAGGTGTAAAAAGGACGCTTGTACCTTTCTTCCGCCCTGTATTTAGACCCGCCTTATCTGATTCTCCCGAGCCCCGACAGTGCAAAACGCTTGTTAATGCCCCAATACGCCGGGATTAATCTCCGGAATATGCAAATTCGCCTGCGTAAAAAAGTTTGCTGCTGCTGCTGCTGCTGCTGTTGTTTTTGAGCCAAGTGCTCTTTGGTAGAGAGAGAGAGAGAGAGAGAGAAAGAGAGAGCGGTAAAAGGCGAAAAAATATAGGAGGTTCGATATTAGTCTGTTGGGGTGCAGCGGAGGATGAGAAAATGCGTCAGAGATGTAATGCTGACTGTCTTGGCAGAATGCTTTAGCAAAGTAATTGTGAAAGTTTAATGGACGAAGTTTTATTAAAATAAAAATGAAAAGGAAGGTCTGGCTGTACAATCACTTTTAGTTTTTAAAATTTCGTGTTGCAACGAGTTGCTCAAGGAGAGAGAGAGAGAGAGAGAGAGAGAGAACTTGTAAAACTATTTGAATTTATCAATTAATTTCAAACTTTTAAAACATAAGCTTTTTCGAATTGTACTCTGAGCAGAAGTTTGTAATGTATTTATTTGGAAAGGCCTTTTTAAGCTTTATTCACGTGCACACTGTACAACAAATATTTTTCTTTTTTTTTTCTTTTTGAACGCTTTAACGACACGATTTATTTTACCCTCTCCGAATGTTTGGAGAGACGAAAAAATAAGCTAAGCTTTTAATCTTCAGTGAACCTGGAAGCCGACTTTTCGACTTTTAGAGTTATGAAAGAACTTATGGTATTCAAGTTAGTTTTAATCCTCTGATTTACTTTGTCGTGAAAAATGCTTCAAGAGAAGTCATAAAATTATATGAAAGATTGATAATTCTTCCTATATAATATTTGATTTGAAATAAATTTTTTATAAAACTTTCAGTTTTATTCTTGTAAACAGTGGGTAAGTTTCAGATTAAGAATTTGAATATGAAAAACAACAACGAGGATGAGATTAATTGTTTTCAATTTATATAACATATATATTCATCCGAAAATCACTATTACTAAGATAAAGGATAATTCCTCCGGCAACTCTGAAAATTTCATACTCCAGCCCGTCCGCATTCTATTTCCTGTTTTCCTCCTTAGCCAACAGCCCGAGCATCAAAGTTAGAAATGGAAAGCACGAAAAAAGCACACGGCAAAGTTAAAGTGCTCCGCAAGTCCCGGCAAAGGGATACCCCGGGACCAGCCGCGGAGGAGAGGGGAACGGAGTTCGATTGACTTTCATTGACGTAGCGATCTCGCTATCTCGCTCGACTGTGTGTGTATAAGGGGTGGCCGATTTGCACGCGAGAGGCAAGCGCATCGTTAAACTTTACTGCCGCCGCGACAAGTCACTGATATACGACGCGACGCTCAGACGGCGCAGATGTCTGTATGCTGATCGGCCCGAGAGAGCGCGACGCTCGTGCCGCGAAAAATTGATTAGAATAAATTCCTTCGCCGGGATGGAGCAGTCTCGGCTTTCAGATAAACAGCATTATTCTTGCCTGCGAGATATTACCTACTAGAATGGAATAGTTTTATATACAAATGTAAATAATTCTGATAAGAATTAAATTTAAATTAAATTACATTATATTTTAATCTTTTCATAAAATATTAATTTCCTTATTATTACTTTTGCAAAAGCTTGCGTAATTAAAAACACAAATAAAGTAAATTAAAAAAAAAAATAAAATTATAATTTAAAAAAGGAAAAGCACGAGGAAAAAAGGTATAAGAAATCAGAACACCTTTGAGTAAGCTTCTGAATTCTACACTTATCATGATACATAAATTTATAAACTGTATTCTTTTATTTTGAAAAGATTAGATGAGTAATCTGTAATGCTGATAAGTAGCAGTGTCATTTATCGCATTCAAAAATCTATAAACGTAGTTTTTCCGCACAAGATAAACATTCATTTACAATTTAAAAAAATGTTTGCACATGAAATTTTAGAAATGAAGCTGTAATCCACCGAGAAAAACTGATAGCATCAGTGACAAAAAAGTAAAATTTAAATACGATAACTTAAAAAAAAAAAAAAATAAATAATGTAGACTAAATGTCATTGCTTTTGCGCAGAACATCACTCTTAAATGATTTAAAAATCCATAAATATTAGAATTTTTTAACTGAAAATTGGTAAAAGTAATTAAAATTAGCTATGATCAATAAAGTAAAAGAGAATATGAAACAGAAAAAATATAGTGAAAGCTTCATAACTGACGCTTCAACTTTTCTGAATAATTTAAGTATCTAATAATTTCATTTTGAAATAAAAGAAAAAAGTAAAAGAAAAAAAGAATTACATAATTAAACAAGTGATAACCCTCAGCTTCTTCGAGTCTACCTCTGCAATCCAATTAGCAGAATATTGTACGCAAAGGAAAAAGTTTCATTAAAAATTACCGCGATCTTTACAAACCGCCAGACAAATATAGTTTAACCTTCAACAAATATTTTCAGTAAAAAATTCAAGTTCTCTTGAATTATTTGAAATCCGAGCTCTGACCGCGTCACCTCATCGCGGTGGAAAAAGGCGACGACGGACCCGAGCTCGGCGGTCCATTAAAAGCCCATCTGAGATCGGCGGAATCGAGGGCAGCGCACCGCTGACGCGTGTCAGCTCGCCACTCGGACTCGCGGTCGGCTTTGTGCATTAATCATGAAAAGCGAGCGCGGGAGGCACCCCCCGCGGCGCCGGGCTAATGGGGCATCCGACGCCGCGGTTACGATTGCCTGACGGCTGGTGCGCGCGCCCAAGTGGTGTGCGCGCGTCCTTCCTGCGGATGGCTCCCGAAAAACCAATGACGATCGTAAATAATACTCGTAAATCAGGCTAGATCCCGAGCCGTAATCAGCTGAGCAATCGGCCCGGACGAGTATTCAGTTGCAGCTGCCGAAGCTCGGGGATTATTTTCAACGCGCACCGAGTGCACCGTGCCATTTTTGACATCACGGACGTTCGGGTAAACTGGAGCCTAATTATCCTGGGTTGGGCATCGGTAAAAGTGGACAGTGCAAATGAGTTATCGAAGCAGACTGTTTCAGACGAAGCTTAGCAAGCAGACCTAGGAAATTTAATCCTTTAATTTTGTTGGATTTTAAGAGAAAATGATTTATTCCTACAAGCATATTGATATAGATTTTGTGCATCCTTGTTAATCCGGGTTGAAATAGAATGTCCTTAAATATTTACAAATGGCCGGCCGAAGGTCTGCCGCCGAAGGTCGGCCCGCATGCAGGTATATTCTTACATTTCCTTAAACTTTCTTTCAAAATTTAACGAGCAAAAACCATATGCAACTGATCCATTCTGTTTAATACTATACATTTAGCTATTTCAAACGCTAAACACCTGTTATGTAATTTATTTAAATATATTATTCAAATTTGAAAATTTTCTGAAAAGTAAATGTATTAGTCTTGCTTTTTTCTAATTCAAAAATAGTTTAATAAAACAAGAGAAATAAAATCATTTCATAACTTTTTAATTTGAGAAGAAGGAAATTTCTTAATAAAAGCCAGTTTTCTCGTACGCTCGAGACGGCAGTTTTGCAAGTACGAGCGCTTGTAAAATTGTACCTCTAGTGAAGAGAACTCACGCCGAGATTTCGATAAGGGAGCCTTTCGCAGCACTTTCATCCTTTACAACTCAATCGCGAAAAAGGGACTTTACGGGGTATAAAAAAATTAATCATGCCAAACGCGAGTCCCGCCATAAATACGACACAATGTTTGCCCCTTTACGAGGCGCATAAAAATCATCGAAAAGCGATTCCCGGCGTATAAATCTGCCGATATCAGCGATACGACGTCGAGAGGACGAGTTTTCTGCTCCCCCTCTTCTCTCGCCTTAATACCAAACAATTTGCAAAATTCAAGCCGCGGCAAGAACTCACCCACTATACATTTCTGCATTATCGAGCGCAGCTTTCCATCACTCGGAACAGAGAGCACGAAATGGGAAAACGAAGCAGGGGGGATCAGTAGACGGTGAGACATAAGTCCATAAGTCCCCGGGCTGCATAAAGAGAAGCGCGCGCCGCGTCCTGAATAAAATTCTTTTCTTTCCGTTTCTCGATGCAAAGTTCGCCAGGTTTCCACTAGCCAATCGACTGGCCAGCATTAACGAATCCCGATCGCCTTGAGACGGCGGTGATCATCCTCCGTAACGAGTTTCCGACTTCGATTCCCTTTCGCGTCTCCCGTGTCCCCGTTGGATTAATTAATGCGGAGACTTCTTTTCCCTCGATCTCCTAAGGAAATCGGGTTCTTTTGAATCCTCTACCGGGAAATTGGGCGTGACCGTCTCTTTTCCGAATGCACTGTCATTTGGGAGCAGCAGCGTTATATAGCCTCGAAGCGAGGCTGCCGTGCAAAAAAAAAAAAAAGATTGCAGCTTCGGGAACTGGGAGATTACAAGTTGTCTTTACAAAAAGCGCCTCTGTTACCGCGCTATCGACGATCGAGTAGCAATTCTGAAGTACGGAGCCGAGCGGAGCTGTTATTTCGAATTACCAACTTTTTAATGCTCGATTTTTTTTTTCCACTCGGAGAGTGCTTTCTCGATGGGGCGGGATTTTATTTAATCCGCGTTCGAGCGACTCGATCGTTCGCTGACGTTTCCGAGCGCCAGCAAATGCTAGCGAACACCGGAGGTCAAGTTTCGCGTTATAAATTAACGCAGCAACAGTGAACGTACAGCGCGCAAATAAAGCGTAGTAATTAATGGCAATAATACGCCGATTAAAACAATTAGTTACGGTGGACGTGCATTAATTTAGGTTAACTAGGCGCCATTGTTTGTATACTTACTAAAAAATGCGGTTTAGCAAAGTTGCTGTTTTGGAAACTTACCTATAACAAAAAGAAAAGTTTGCGTAAGAAATGAGTTTATTATTTATGAAATTTGTACAGTAGTAAACTAAATATTATTTAATAGTTTTATGCGAATCGAGCTTCAAACTTTATTACTCTTATATACAGATTACGTAATTTATATATTGATAAAACTTTAATAAAACTTTAGTTTGAACTACTTTGAAGAAGAAGAGAACATTGTCATTTTAATAGGCGAGAAAATAAATATTTAAAAACCCCTAATTATTTTTTCAAATTTTCAATTCCGCGAGGATCGTTCGGAGCCAAGATCCCCGCTTTCGCAAAAATTAGTATATTCGTTGAAAAAGCCGGGGCGACATCGTAACCCCCGAGGCGAAACCTCGGCAAATATTTTCCATCAAGAAAATAAAATTTTATGACCAAACAGAGCATTAGCTCTGGGGGCTTTCATCCTCGCAAGGACGCACAAGAGCCCATTCGCGTTTCTTCCTGCTCGTTTTTCTCCAAGATCGGCTCCGGGAGGGGCGGCGGCGGGGGGAGGACGAAGGGAGCCGCGGGATATCGCTTTGTAAGAGAGCTCCTCGCAGCTCGCTCGAGCCGCCATAAACAGGCTGTCTCCTCGCGGCGAAGTGGCGCTGCGGCACTTGAGGTCGTCGACGAAAATTCCCTCGCAGCGGCAGCGCTCTTCCTTAGCGACGCTTTACGGCGAGCGATTTATTGGCCGAGGAGAGCCCCATAAATTGCAGCCGCTGCACAAATTTTCCGATCCACCCGCACTTTTAATTTCTCGAGCAGCGAGTCGGCTAATCGCGCGATTCAAATTCTGAGCCGCCGAATCGACACTGTGACGGACGAGGTCCTAAGCGGGAAAGAGGCTCTTTCGGTGTGCATGTGTTAAACAGCTATTTCTTAAAGATACTTGCAAAGAAATTGATATGTACACCAAATGCATTTTAAGAATCTAAGTAAAAGCCAAATTTCAAGGCTCTTTTCAGCGGCGCAAAATAAGAGTACTCGCCGCGAATAAGAATCCCGAAACTCGCTCCAGTCTAGAGCCTGTAATATCACTGCTATCGGCTGGTTAACATTTCCACAAAGAAGGCACTTAGGAATTTACGCATGACCTTGCACGCGGGCCGCCTAATGGATTACGACAAAACGAGCGAAGCCATTGTCATGGAAAGTCTCTCTCCCCGAGATTTTTCCAGCGGCGACCGTTAATGGCTTCCGCTTTCGGGCTCTCCCGCGTATATAACGCCGGGACTTTCTTTTCTCCGCCGCGTAGCATCTTCATCATCCCGCGAGTTTTTCTCTCTCCTCCCTCCCTCACCCGCCCCTCCTCCCGAGCCTGAAATGAGAATTCTCATCGTGGTTAATGAATTTTTTCCGCCGGGGCGAACCCGCCGGTTGGCCCGGCAATTGACGGTGAAGCGCCGCGCCGCGAGAATCTGCCCGGATTATCTAATGAAAGTTTCTCACCTTTTTTATGCGAATTTTTCGGCTGGAAGGAGATTTTTGGATGAAGGATATTAGTTTCTGCGGTATGTGGAATTTGTTTTTAGCCCTTTCGCCGGGGATCAAGGGCCATTTAGTGAGAAAGGATTATTTTGCCTTGAGATTAAGCAAAGTTTATCCAGATTTTTCAATTAGTTTTGTCAAAGTAAATGTATTCTAAAATTTAAACAATTTTAGAAAATTGTAAAAAATTAAATGTTCCCAAGGAAAAAAAATCTTGCATTTTTTAATTCAATTCAATATTGTAACAGTTGAGCGTCTTAACCGAACACCCCACCGAACACTAATTAATCTCAAAAGTCTCCTTCAAACCCGGATATTTCAAAAGATTATAAATCCAATTAAACAACCTGCTACACTTCATCAGCGCCGATCGGAACGAATCCGAAATTCCAGGTCAGCGCGTTTCGTCCCTTCCCTCCCGCATTACATGATTCAACAAAACTAAATGCAGCCCTCAAGCCGACCGCCTCGACCCTCTCTCGATACACCACTTGCCGCGTACTTAGCGGGGCGCACTTACGTCGCGCTGCTATAATTCGCAAATTGATTAAGGGAGAGTTGCGGCTGGAAATAGGCCTGTGAAAAATGTCCCGATGCCGTGCTCGGCCGCGCGATCGTATCTTTGGCACCTCGCGATTTTCATCGATCAAACGCGCCGCAGCCGCCGCCGCCGCGGCCGCCGCTTATAAACTAACGGCGAGCACGTCAGCCCCGGTTCTTTTTCTTCCCGGCGGCCGGCCTTTATCTGGCGGAAGCCCATTGTGCGGCCGCAGTCGCGAGGTGTCGAGCGAGCTCTCGACGATCAACTTCGAAAAATCAAGCTCCAGTTTTGTCCGCTTCGAGCGACGTTTCTGGTTGCTTGTGGATTTTAAGCTGCCAAAGAGGCTTTTCATGCTTTGTGCCTCCCCTCGTGTTTTCTTCGTAAAGTTTAATTAAAGCTTTTTGTCGCGCGACGGAATTTTTTTTAAGTTTTCACGGACGTGTGGTGTTGTGTTTAAATGGAATATTTTGTTCGCGTTCTGCAATTGGATGGTGGTATTGAGCGTTTCAAAAGCTAAAGTTACATCTATTTATAAAATGTGGTGACCGGAAGAAATAGCATTTCATTGTTTCAGTTACAATATCGAATTCAATGAATTAAAATACTGTCTGTATTTAGACTAATAAATAAAGTAGATTATGAAACTCTGTTGAAATATTATGTCAAAACTTTAAAGAACAATAGACATGTAACAACAAAAGTATTTTTTTTGTCTTATACGAAAACACTTTTAATTTTTTAAATAATTAATGCAACATGCCTGAATAAAGATTTCAAAAACTCCACATTAATTTACTAAATTATATCTCTCCGGTTTACGACACTTTAATTCGTAATTATGGCAAGAAAATCACCGCTTTCAAAATCTTTTTTTTCAGCTTATTACGTTATTTTATATAATTAAAAGCATTGCTTTAATTACTTCATATAGACGTAAAGTTTACGTTCTGTGCAACCATAAAGCTCGCTCTCCCCCCGGTAATTTAATTAAAAATGCCGGCATGTTCTTATACCCGAGCAAAATCCCGAAAAGCCAGCGCTCCAATAACATTATGACGCTTCGGTAATTAAGCTCCATGTCATTTTCTTGAAAGGGCCCGGAATCAAGGAAATTCATACCCAGCAAATAATAAAGCAGACGCGACTCCGCGCGCGCCGTTGGCGCGTCCGCGCGCGCGCTTTTATCCGCCGGTAATTTAACTTTTGACGCGGCGGGCCGGCCATTGTTCGAGCGATTAATTAATGTGAAATGTGTAGCGGCCAAAAGAACAGATGGTAATGGCTGCCGAGAGCAAGGAGCGGGAGGCACACTCCAGTTACAGGCCGCGTATATACACAACGGGAGAGAGGGCCATAGAATATACGAGTAGATCGAATTTACGCACACTTCAGCGCAATTTGCAGAGCGCGGCCCATAACAGTGTATAATTGTCTCGAGGAGAATTAATGCTGCTTAGCCGTAATAACCCGCTTATCCCGACGGAACAAGATATGTATACGGAAGACGACTTCTAATCTTCGGGTCATTATCTCGATGAATGGAGTCGACGGTCCATTGTGCTCCGCTGCGGCCGACCAATTTTTCCATCGTTTGCCATTAGTCTGTCGACGAGTTTTTGAAATACGGGCCAGCCCAATAACATGATTGTTTCTTAGGTAAGATGATGGATTGGTCGCCTCGGCGGGGATAGGTGTTCTACAAATTACTGATAAGCGGAATACGCGCGCCGTTTGTGGCCGTACAATAATACTGCATATGAATTAATACGATGAATTAATTAAAACTGTTCTTGCAGAAATATTTTCCTTGTAATAATGGTGAATAAGTTGCGAGTATTGTAGTCGCCGTACATGCGGGATAAAGAAAAGCAGAATAAAGTTTTTTGCTGAATATATGAATGCACAATACAGCCACAAGTAAAGTTTGAATAGAATTGAGAAATCCACTATAATTCTGCGTTGAATCCCACTCCATTGTGGCCACAGTACAAAGTTAACTTTTTCCAGTGCTCATCACAATAACCCGCCTCACTGCCGGGCAAGTGCTCCAAAATCAGAGCACAGCTCCCCAAGATAATTGCCCCTCGCGAAAACTCAAAACATCCCTCCCCCCCAAGCGGCACAATGAATCTTCCAGTAAAATGACAAGCCGCCCGCCGTCCATCCACATCGCGGATAAACCAAGCATCCTCTCGAAATCCGCGCGGCCGTGCAATATTCACTGGACTCGCTAAGCGTCGGAGAACGCGGCGCTGCATTCCCTTCAATAAATGAGGCATCGGAGAAGCTCGATACAGGGAATGCAGGATGCCCATAAAGAGCATCGGCACGCGAGCATCTTCCCCTTTGATTAGCTCATTGACGCGGTAACTCTCTGTCTGTGTTGGGGCTGCTGTTCGGGCTGCGGATAGTCCCGAGTCAGCGCGATCTCTCGACTGTTCCGGCAATTGACACTGCTACGGCGTGATTGAGGATCCGGTGAAAGACGGGTCGACGGCGGCACTGTAATAAAAAGGGATGCCCCCGCGCCGCGCCGCCGCGATGCTAATTTTCAGGCCTGAGTTAACGGCACGGATTAGCATATCGGCTGTTGTGGCTTCGGGAGCTCTGAATCGAGTGCTGCTGTTTTATGCGGCAGAGTCTTCGGTGTTCGGTGTATATATCAGGTTTACTGGCTGAGCACGTAGTTTATTTCGCGCAGAACGGCTGATGGTTCGATGCTTATTTTAGAATAGTATCGCTTTCTAAAAAACATTCCAGAAAAATGAATTCGAGATTATTTTAAGCAATGATTATAGCTTAGAAAATCATATTATGTAGTTTCAAATTTCAAATCTAGTAGATTGAAGTTTCTAGAAAGCTGAATTCTTATTTTTGCCATTATCGCAGGATTAGTTTCAAGTGCTTACTTGTATTAAACATCCATTAGTATTCATTAGAAAAGACTCCCCAGTACTTATAGCGCGGCTCATAATCTTCCATAACGAATATAATCTTCCTTAACGAAGTTGACAGCTTATAGCTTATGTTTTCAATAATAAATCTTTACCTTACGCTCTTCTATGATTAAAAGCAGACAATTTTATCCGCTAATATTGTTTCATTTTGTTAAAAAAGTACCGAGCAGATTATACACGTTTGCTAAGCCGTAGGCCATAACATAATCTGCAAAATAAAGTTCTGCCCGGTAATGGGTAGTTTCGGAAACCGTTACAATGTATAATCGACCGGCTGATTACTTCACGTCGCAATGACTACGTAATGATGGCGTGCGGAGTTCTGATGACTATCGACATTTTAACGGTTGATAATTGATGGTGCTTAACTCGGGAAAACAAAGGAATCGTGCGAAATAGATATATTTGATAATATCTGCAATAACCTTCCTGGAATATTTTAGACTGCTTATTGGATGAAGCGAACAAAGTTATTGGAATAATAGTCCATGAAATAATTCATCCAAGAGGAAATTCCAAAGACTATCAGAAGCTTAAATTGGTTTTCGAAAAATGTAGGTCAATGAAAGTTTAACATAATTGTTGGACTTTCAACATTGGAATGATTATCGAGAACAGTTTAAAATTCCTTAAATTACTGACATATTCAAATGTCCCTTCCGAAAAGTAAAGCATTTACCCAACTAGAATTATTCAGTTTAAAATGAAAATCTGACAAAAGCGCGGATAGAACTCGGCGAAAGAAGTAGCAATCAAGCCGCGGCTCATTGAAACGTCCATCCCCCTTTTCACAATACATTAGTCATTCGCTCTCGAATCGAGCTCCCGAAGACAGTGGTTTCCTATTAGGCAGCGTCAGAAGTGCCCCCCCCCCCCCCCCCCCCCCCCCC
>UCOM01001648.1:0-37420 GCA_900474385.1 Ormyrus pomaceus
GGGGGGGGGGGGGGGGGGGGGCTCCGCGGCGAGAACAAAGTTCGAATTAACGACGCTGCCAGCCTCGCGCGCTCGGCCGGCTCTCCCGCCCGGAGTCCCGGTTTTCCGAACTGGCCGAAATATGAAAACCGACGCGCAAACAACGGAGCAATTTTAATCGACGTTCCCGTCGGCCGGAAAATTCGGGCGCGACGAACTGTAAATTCGGAAACGGATATGCGCGGGAGAGGGGGCGCGCGAGACGCCAGTCCGCTATGTATAATCGACGGCGCGGGGACGTGCGAAACAAAACGCGAAAAACAGGCGAGGAGAGAGAGAGAGAGAGAGAGAGAGAGAGAGAGAGAGAGAGAGAGAGAGAAGCAGGGAGCGAGTTTGAAAGGTGCCGGGCAGTCATTACGCCGGAAATACGTGTACAATACGTCGCAGCAGCTCTCTCTCTCTCTCTCTCTCTCGGCCTCGTTAAAAGCGATTCTTATGGCGGACTGGCTGGGAATGACGTTTCGCTCGGCCGCTCGCGTTAGACTTTCCTCCCCCCGGCTAAAAAGCCGGCTGATTGCGCGGCTGTCAGTTGGGAAGATGGAGCTGGCGTATGCGTAATTGTCGACGTCGTCAAATTATCGGACAATTTCCCGAGCGAGCTAGATAACGCTTCGATATTTTGCGCCGCTTCCGGGACGCGCTTAATGATCGAACGGTATTTTGCAGAACTTTTTTTTTTAATACCGAAAATATTTGGCGAGAGACCTTTTAATTTGCTTGGCAAAATTTTTCGCGTTTACTGATGCTACAGGGGGGGGATTTATTTCAAATTTTTTCGGCAAATGTTTTACTAGGTGTTATTTAGACTTCTCGGAAATATTCATCCGCGATAAAGTGTTGGAAGCGCAATAACCGTAATTATTCACTATTTGCAACACTCGCAGTTTGCAGCGGCAGCACGTTAATAAGCTCCTTAAACAAGGCTTAACCAAGTAAAGTATTTAATCATATATTCAAAATTCCCGCTAATGTAACTTGTTCCACGGACTGGATTACTTCCGCCACTCCGACATGCGCATCGAATATGTTTGCAAAATTCGCGCACTCCATAAATTCATCCGTCCATCGAAGCAGCAACAAGCCAAACTCAAAACAGCTTAAAATCTTCCGGCATGCAGTAGTCCTGCCTAAACAGTATATAAACCGCGCATATCGCGGAAGCACGAAAAGTGCGCGAGCATCGCTCGATAATACACGGCGGGATTATCGGTGCAAAAAGTGCGACAGGTATTTGCATTGCTCGATACGATTTATCGCCTTAACGAGTTCGGCGAGAGGCGAAGGGAGTGCCGCGGCAGCCGAGGGCGTTTTGCGCGAACCCATTAGTGCGCGGTCCAGCGTGATTATTGCACTTCGGAGCTCGGTTTTGTCGCCGGGCGCGTTCTTGCGCGTCGTCTTTTGCGGATCGTTGATTAACTCGAACCGCGCCGGGGCTGATTCGGATGTAAGCTGCTCTCTTCCGAATATTAAATTCCTTGAGAGCCGCTCGACTAATTGCACCTTGCTTTTTCTCGACTATTTTTTTATGAAAAGCTCTTTGAGGCAAATTACCAAACAAACTGTATACGATTTACTTAAGAATAATGAACATTTTTCGCGAATAATAATATTTAAATTTAATCAAAAAATATTTGTACTTTTATCAAGTGTCGAGAGAGCCGCATACTTATCCTAACGAATTCAACAATAATTCTTAACGGTGCACTTAAAAAAAAGGCGAAGCCCCAAAGTTTTGGGGAATGAAAATACGGCGTTCATAAAGGCAACGAGTCAGCCGCACAATAGCAGGAGCCGGCAGGAAGAAAAAAGTAAGCCAGTCAAGTTTCACGAACCATTTGGTAAATTGACAACGCGGCTGAATTTCATATCGGCTAAATTAAATACAGGAGCGACATTTTTGCCGTCATTAACTTTGAAAATAGATGGGCCCGCGGCTCCTTCCCTCGTAAAAAGAATAATAATAGAAGACAGGAGGTGGCCGCCTCGGCGTATATAACTCGCCGTGCAGTCGTCGCGGCCAATGGTGAAGGAGAGCTCTCGCAGAAGTTGCGTCCCCTCCTTCCCTCCTCGAGAAATATACATGAAAATAGAACGTTCCTTTGGCGGGCTGCAAGCTCGTCGTCACGCTCCCTCAACTAGCTTACCGCCGCGCGGCGGTGGCGGTTCTGGCAATTTTCCGGACTCGCCTTGGGGATCGTAAAATTTATGCCGGCATTTTGCGAACTTTATGCCGAGCCGGCAGCGGTCCTCTCTTTCGCCACTGTACATACGCCGGAATACATTTTGCTGTCCCGCTGCGCGGCCGGCCGCCTCTGCCTGCCTGCCTGCCGCCGCGCGACTTTACATTTCTGGAAGGCGAGCGAGCGGCAAAAAATCCTGTTATATTTACCCGGTTATGCTGATTTCACGCGACTGCGGGCCGCCTACTGAATTTCCAGATACTGCCTCGCTTTACGCCGATTTCTCCTCTCGACGATCGCCGCTTCAATCCGAAGTGTAAACCGTTTTACAAGTGCTTTATAAGTAAATAGATTCGCGACCATTTGCAAGAACAAATATTTGGCGAGCGAGAATATAACCTGCTTCTCGTTTTCTGAAAACGAATAAATTATAAACGTTTATTTATACGCTTTCATACTTCCTCGCTGATACGGTTCTTAAACATAATTACAGCATCTTCTCAAGTTTAACTTGCGATACTTTTTTTGAAAATGTAAAAACACATTTTACAATTTACTCGTAATTTGAAGAAGAAATTTAAAATTTTTTTAATTTTTAACAAGCCCCGCACACTAGCATAATTAACAAAACGGAAAAGTGTACTTTCTTTGAATTTTTAAAGTTAAAATTTTGACCCTTACTTTTTCCAAAAGGCGTTCTTTGAAAATTCTTAATTTTCTCACTACCAAAACAGTCATTGACACGGTTTACAAATTCTTACGATTTAATTAATTTTTAAATATACGCACAAAACTGCAATTTTAGAAAATAAAGTGTTACCTTGGTAGTGATTGAAAAGTAATGGCAGTAAAACATCGTTTACAACGGCGGTAAAGCGTCAAGTCATTGCTTTAGAAAAGTACAAACGGCAGCGCAGAATACTTCCGAACATTTTTAAACTGCCCGAGTTTTATGTACATATATATATATAACGGTTACTGGCTCGTTGATGAGTAGCGTTTCTTTGGCTTTGGCTCGCAGCCCCTCTAATCGTTCTTTTTACGACAGAGTTATTCCAGCGGAGGGCTAATAGTTTTAGAAGGAGAGAAAGAGCGCGCCGAGAGCTGGACAAAGTTTCCGCCGGCCGGGAACGCCGAAATGCTTTCGAAATTGAAAAATGAGGAAATTATGTCCAGAGGGAGAAAAGTTTAGCCGGGCTAATGTGAAAAAATGGGCCGTTCTCCTCTACCGGCGTCGATGCCCGCAGTGGCGGCGGCGGCAGCTCACTCTCTCTCTCTCTCTCCCCCTTCGAAAAAAGCACTGTAAAATGAGTCGACGGGCTCCGATGTGTTTTCGGAGAAGTGGAGAGCAGCTCCGCGTCCTATACGTCAGCGGGACTTGAAAGCAAAAAATTTCAAGCGTTAAAGCTTAAAAATGAGAATTTAGCGCTGCAGTTTTTCATTATACGCATAAAAGTTATGCATTTATCTGAATCTAAAGGAAGCGCCACGTTATTTCGTACAAGTCCCCGCGGCTGGAACATTATCCATTCCGCGGAAATTTAAAAATAACATTTTTTAAAATTTTATACGTGTACCCGTGACGGATAAGCCGATTTTCGAAAATTCTCTTGTGCAGCGGGAGAACAGCGTAAATGAACTTTCGCGTTATGCTTTGTCGGACTACTCTAAATAGCTTATAAACTTCGAAGCCGTATTACACGATACGAAATTGTGCGCTCAGATATATAAAAACTCATAAAACGCGCTCGCGCGCTGAAAGTTCGCAAACTGAGGGTAAACTCCGTTTTTTTTTTTTTTTTTTTTTTTTTAATTGCACTAAATTCATCATTACAAGGCCATTTTTGCGTATTATTTTGAATTATTTTTCTATTACGGCCGCAAAATTTCTATTTTGTAAGCAAATGTTGATGAAGGGGTTTCGCGAAAAAAAGACGTTCCAGCGTTAAAATTGAAATTGAGGTAAAAAATTTCGCTCTCGAAAAAATGCAATAACGTTTTAATTTTCTCGTGCAATTTTGTTTTCGCAGCTTGATATAAGAGATGCTGATACAGCAGGCTGCAGAAAGAGGTGGTTATCCGGAAAATTCAAATACCAATCCAATCCAAATCAATATTGATGTAGTAATTCAAACACCTGAATGAATAAGATTCATACCTTCAATTAGAATTGAGGGGTACATGCTAGTTAACAATGGCGGCACTAAGCAATGCCCAAATATGCGCACATACACACAAGCAAACAAACACGCATACATCTGGCGCTTAATGCAGGCACGCCCCTCCTCTAATTCAATTAAAAGCAGCAGCAGCAGCAACGGCACCGGCGGCGGCACGAAACGCGCACGTATATCCTAATTGATATTTAAAAGGTAGTAATCGGCCAATTAGCCAGACGTGTTTGCCCTGCGAAAACTCGGGCCTCTCCGTCTCTCTCTCTTACGTATCGACCCCCATAGCTTGACAATCAATTTCGGTTTCTGGGTCTCTTACACACGCACACACACACATCGAGCGGCGCGTAAATTCATGCGCGCGCGGCAACGAGCGCCCAAGACCCATTGTGTCCGTCAGTGTGATCAGATTTAACGATAACGCCGCATAATTAGACTCCACCGCTAATTCCCCGCTACCAATCAAGCCTACGACGGGGGCTGGACGGACACATTATCAGCACTGGTAATTACCGCTGGAAATTACCTATTCTCTACAAATATCGGGGCCGAGCGACGCCTCGGATCCGGCGCCTCTTATCGCTCGCCAAGGCCTCGCTCCGCTTCGTTACTTATAACCTCTCTCTCCTCCCTTCTCCTCCGCGCTTCTCCGCGCTCCTTTCGGAACGCGATTTTATCGACGCGAGCTTTATCGCCTCCTTTTACGCGCTCCCGCGTACTTCTAAAAGGGTATTAGCCGCGGAATATGGAATGCGTGTCTCATCGGAAATTTTAACGGCCCACTTTTAGGGCGCACTTCGCGGGCTTGATCGCGTTATTTTAGATTTTCCCCAAGCCTCCCGTCCCTCGCTCGGATTCAGCTCGGATTATACGATTTCGGCATCGATTTTTCCCCGCAATTAAGAAACCGGGAAATCGCGACTCGCGGAGAGGCGCGCCGCGGGTCAAAAAGCGCGCGAGTCGTAAAATATATCGTTGAAGCGAGACGAGGGGGAGAGCCGAGCATTCTCATTTGAATTGCAGCTGAAATTACTCCCTCGCAAACTCGCGAGCAAAAGACTCTCGCGCTCTCGCTCGAGCACTTCTATTGACGCACACAGAGAGACAGCCGGCGGCGAGGGGGAGGGGGGCGACTACGTCGTCGTCGTCGTCGTCGTCGTCGTCGTCGCCGTGAATGTGCTTTATTAAGCTTGGCGCGCGCTCGGGCCGACGCTACTTACAGCGTAATTGAATTATAAACGCATCTCCGAAGCTAATCCTCGCGTTGCGGTTGACACCTTTCTCTCGCTCGCTCTGCCGCCTCGTTACCTGACGCCGACGAGGCGTCTTCCGAGAATCGAGGAATTCGAATTCGCAATTATGCGCAATTATCGCCCTCGGGGAGACGGGGGGGGGGCCCTTCGACTCTCTTTATGATCGGTTTGTCATGTCGGCAACTCCCAAGTATGTCACCTCGAATTGCTCGAGCGCAAGATCCTCCGTGTACCCCAAGTCTTAATTGCCTGCGAGTCACTCGCGCAGAACGTCTCCTTCTATAAGCATCATCCTCTCGCCGCTTCGGTTACATTTCGTTAGAAAAATTTTCAGACTGACAGAGGACTGTTCTTTGTATAGTATGCTAGAGTTTTTATTTCCGCTACTTCGGTCGCACTTAATTTTGTCAAAAGCTCAGCGCGCAAAGATTTGCAATGCTGCGGGATGCTTTATGTCTAAGAAAGCTGTCACTGACACATATTCTATTTACGTGTGATGTACCCCGGAAGTTTTACGGATCTTTTATGTTCGCTGTTTTTCTGCGCCTGCATTTTACGGAAGATAATAAAAATACCACTCGTTTTTATTGCTTCCGCGGGAATTCCTGCCGAGCTCAACTGGATTCTTTTCCTTTTTCACAATTTTCTTGCTTATACTTGCTATATTTTTTGAAATGTCTCTTTCCCCTCTAACATTCTTTCTTATTTCCCCGCTGTTTAGGCAGCTCTTTTTTTTTAACTATTGCATTTGCGTCATTCAGCAGCAGAAAAATAAATAAAGAAGAAATTTTATTTGTTTTTTCGATAATAAAAAGTTTAGCATCTTCTCTTTACGCTTTGTATTTAAACCAAATAGCCTCCATGAAAAGTTTCTTTAGTTTAAAATTTGACTTCGGTCCCGGAAGTATTCCGCACTTCTTGTACATCGGTCGAAGCTAATGCGCGCATCCTGTAACCAAACTCTGCTCCGCTCCGCCTCTCTTCTGTGGCCTGCTTTCGGTCCTGCACTGCGCTCGTCGAATCCACAATAATTAATTAGCGAACTTGCCATAAGTACTGAAGCGCGCAGGTGTTCTATATTGGATACCCCTGGAGCAGTAGTTCCTGTAAATCGTGTATCGCCCCTTGCGCGATAAATGTACGCGGACTTGGCGCAGCCTCTACGAAGCAGATCCACGTCACGGCTTTCATTAAACTTTAATTATGTCAGCTGGTTCTGCTCAATCGATTGTGATCCCAAATTTTAAAAAATTGCTCAGAATACTTTCCGACTTGCCGATAATTGAATTACTATATGTATATCTCCAGAATCAGCGTTCAACAGGTAGCGAAACTCGTGTAAACAATAGTTTTATCTTTTTCATTTATATCAAACCTTCCCATCACATCTGTATTTCGTTAATTGCGTTATACCTACCGGCAAAACCTCTAATTCCTATCGCGGGTTGTAAATGACAAAAAAATCCTTCCCCGCGTCGGAGAAAAAAAAAATAACCGCTCATTGTACGATCTCCCTCGCCCCCGAGCATCAATAATCCGGTCCTACTCCGGAGCCTTTCTCCATCGGCATTTATCAAATCGAAAAATAATCAATTACGGCAGGCTCGTGCCGGGCCGAATTCCCGGCTCCGGAAGTAACGAAGGGAATTTTTCACGGCTCCCGATAATGCGATTTTCCTCCGAGCTCGAATAATTCGCGCGGCCTGCCGGCGGCGGAAGCGCCTCGTAAAGTCAACCTTATACCCCGGCGTTTCCCGCGAAGAAAAGAAGGAAGGAGAGAGAGAGAGAGAGAGAGACGCCGGCAGAGCCGCAGCTCGTTCCTCAAAGTCAGCTTTTCGAAAAGCATCCGTTATCGCCGGCTGGAGCTCTCCCCGCGAATGGATCGACGTCGGTGGCAAGCCGCTCGACCATTAACAAGTCTCTGCCCCCTTTCCTCTGTCTTTCTCTCTCTCTCTCTCTCTCTCTCTCTCTCTCTCTCTCTCGCTCTCCTTCAAGGCAAGAAACAGTCCCGAAGCGATCAATCTTCCATAAGTCGAAGGCGCGAGTGCCTCAAGCTTTTGACTATCTTTACCCTACTGCCTCCTCTTGTACCTCTTCTTTTGTCTGATATAGTCCACTTTTACCTTTATTTATGTGCTCCTTATCTTCTTTTAATTCTTTGTCCTTTATTGGGATAATGAAAGAGGTTCCTCATCCTTTAAGCGCTACACTTTCCTTGAAATTTATCGGCAAAGTCGCCTAATTAAATAGTAAGAAGTCTACTAATTCTGGCGTAAAATCCATCAATGACCTACTTGACCAACAAGCCGACTATAACGGCGTTCTCTCACAGCTGAGATGTTACTGCGCCGTCGTCTCTCGCAGTAAACTACAACTTTCATCTTTTTCTCCCAACTTATCCCAGCGGCAGCTTTTACTCTCACCTGCGTATCGGCGAAAAAAAAAGTCCATCTGAAAGTACCAGCACCAGACATTCCCTCGGAGCGGCACAGAGACGCAGCCTCGTAAGAAATTGCTCGCGCTCGAGCTGTCCAATATTTCGCGCTTCACAGACTTTTGCCAAAGTTTCGAAGAGAGAGAGAGAGAGAGCGCGAAAATCTGCCTGTGCCGCCGCCGCCGCCGCTGCGTTTTCTTCCTGTTCGCGAGAGAGCTGCTTCTTTGACGCGTAACGAAGCGCGCTCCGGTGCTAAGTTTAATTTGCCGGGACGAAAGTTGCCGGGCGAATTAAATTTTTTCCACTTGCATATGGAAAAGCAATTAAATTGCGCGCCAACGAGTTGGAGAGCGGTTCGCTGATGCTCCCCGGGCTGAAGAGCGAGAGAGCTGCCATTGTTATGGAAACTTGGCGGGGATAAAACATTTTTACTGCTGCTAAACTATTTTATGCGACAAGTTAAAGAAGTATCGGTATAATGTTAAAATTGCATTTTCGAAGGATTAACTTGATTTTAGAGTAAAATATCAACAGTGGGATTATTCCCGAGTCTTCTAAAACATTATTATGCTACCGTACGGTGTAATAAACTTTACTGCTGGCATTAAATAGTTTACGCAAGTTTATTCAACGGCGCTAACGATGTGCAATCAATCTTACCGCCATAATTTCGTGAAATTAATTCAGCACCTGTTAATAGTCGAAAATAGTATAATCGATATTACGGCCTATTTTAAGAGAAACAATTATTTATACCGTAACAACGGCTTCGTCTGAAAATATAATATGCTACTTGTTTCAGGCAGCGGAGAAGAGTCCAGGCCGGGAACAGGAGACCCCGGCAAGTTGGGCGTGAAAAAGCCGAGACCAAAAGCTTCTTCGCCGAACCGACAAGGGCCTCAACAGTGTCAGGTAAGCCGCCGCCGAACAATTTTTCTCCACAAGTATATCGCATTATTCTCGAACAAGGCAAAAAGCTCAAACTCCGCTACGGAAACTTCCAAGTAACGCGATCTCGCCGCGAGAAAAACCACAGCCCAGATACTACTCTGCATTAAATAAACGCAAACAAATCCGAACGTCGATTCTCGGCAGCGCGAAAAATTCTAAAAGTTTAATCGATAGCCAGTAGTACGAGCGCGGTTACAGTCAGCCGAACGTTTGCACGGAGAGGCGGCGGCGGAGGAGGCTTGCGCGAAAAATAAAGGAGCGCAAACAGGGCAAAAAACGCGCGCGCGCCGCGGCAGAGGGGGTAGGTGGGAAATTAATTTTCCAGCCGGTACGGTCGAACGAATTACAGGCTCGCTCGGCCGGCGACCGCGGAGAGCGCGCTTCAAAAATGCGGAAAACCGACCAATTCGAGAGAGAGAGAGAGAGAGGGGGGGAGAGAGCGGCGGCCCTCTCGCTCTCGCGCACACGGCACCGGCGTCCATTTCCACTCGTTCACGGGCGAGCGGCCCTCGCCACCGGCGCTCTCGCTAACGAGCCTGACCCACTTTGCGCGCATTTATTTTGGAAAACTTAGCGCACCACTGGAAAGCCGTATATTTTCAGGGCAAGAGTTTCCGAAAGAGAGAGGGAGAGAGGGAGAGAGCGCCGGCCGCGAAGTAAATGGCTTTCCGACGCTCGGCTCTTTTTACGAGTATCGGTAACCGGTGGGGATAGTTTTTTTTTTTTTTTTCTTTTTTTTTATTATTCCGAGTGACGCTTTTTTCCGGCGCGAAAGTTTCGACGCAGTCGCGGATATTCGGCATGAATATTAATAAAGCTTTTTGGATTTCGGCCGGCGCAAATGGATGCGCGGTATTCGCGCGAAACAGGATTCGAATCCGGGACGAGGGCCCTGCGGGGTGTTGCGCAAATTGTTGCTGGATTATTTAACGCCGCGGCCGCTAGATCCGAATATTACGACCCGTGTAAAAACTCCCGGATTATTAATCAGACACTCGGAGGAAAGCTGCTGCCGCGAGTAGTGCGCTTGTAAACCAGGGCGGTTAGTTAGCGGCCGCGCGAAAAGAGCCGCGCGCGCGCGACCGATACGCACACCTAAATATTCAAAAAGTCGCTGAAAGCTGTTACGTACTTCAAAGGTGGCAAATACTAACGAGCAAGGAAAATCTGAATAAAGGAGTGTTTTGCATCGCGCGCGCCTCAATCAATCGATCCTCGGGGGGGTCTTTGGCAGGAGGGCTGGCTGGAAAATCGAAAGTGCAAATAATAACAGCCGGCGTAGCGAAAGGAACCTCGACGCCGGCGACGAATCCGAAATTCCCGGCAGCGCAAAGAGGCCGCGCGTGCATGCATATACATGCACGTCTGGCGGGGCCGGGGGGGGATCTAACAGCGCCTTTACAGGTGGCCGACGTGTCGCTCGGGGAAAGGCTGCTGAATATTCATCCGCGCGCCGGCCCTTAAAGCCTCGCCGGCAGCTCTCGGGCCGTTACCAGCCCCGGCAATACCTACTCTCTGTTTAGAAACTGCTAATGCTCGCTTTGCGGATGTAGCTCGCTCTCCTTCGATATATATACGCCCCGGAGAATCTCGCTCTTCGATCGTTGATATGCCAAAGCCGTAGACTACGGCGGCGGCGGCGGCGGCTCTGGAGCCTCCCCCTACCGACCGACTGTGTTACGTAATTAAATGACGGGCCTACCCTCGACAAGGCTCGCCGATGTATCGAGTTAGCGACGAATTAGTCTCCCCTTTCTCTCTTATCCCCTTCCCCCCCCCCTTATCTGCGCCAGCTCTCTCGTCCTCGATTTCTCTCTTGTCGCATTTATCCTCCCTCCGACGAGCTGGATCTTTCCGCTGCGTTCGCTTCGACTGGCTCGGGAGGCTCCGCCGAGCGCCGCGGCTGTTATGCATCGCTGGCTTCGACTGTTTCTCTCTATTCTCGCTCTGTCGGCGATTGGAAGCTCGAAAGATCTGACCTTCGGCTACGTCCTCTATTCATTATCAAAGATCTCGCACTTTTTCCTCGTATAAATGCAAAGTGCTCGAACTTCCTCTCGCGACCTTAATTACTCCATCCCGGTTTTGACAAACGGCTTTTTCCCGCTGTCAACGCAGCGACGTTTTCTTGCGACGCCGAAAGTAAGCTCACCGGGCAGCTTTCGTCGGGCGCGCTGCCTTTCTCTCTCTCTCTCTCTCTCTCTATCTTCTCTTTTTAGCTTTTTCCGCCTTTTTCCCTCTATATATACATACGCGGGAGGAAGCAGTTTCCGTTACGAAAATGCGACGTAGCGCGGCTAATTGAAATAAAGCGCCGGCTCGCCTATGGCTTTATACATCCTCTGCGATCGAGCGGCGAAAAGGAAACAAAGAAGAAAAAGAGGGTGGAGAGGGATCGGCGAACTCGATTAGCCGGTATTTGATTAATCCTGAAATCGGTAAATGAGCTCGAAAAAGCGGGAGATCGAAGCCGCGGCGGCGCACAGAGAGTGAGAGAGAGAGAGAGAGAGAGAAGCCCGCCGCCGGCAGGGACAAGCTAGAAGAGGTACAGCGGGATAGAGGAAAAGATAAACGACAGAGGCCGGCAGTCAAAGGGGGGAAAAAGAGGAGCGTAATATCCCGTGACGTATTAGAGGGCTTCTCCCTCTCTCGCTCTCGCCCAGTACGTCGATTATCGTGCAGCAACAGACCCGCGCCCCCCTGGCTTTTCCGATATCGCGACTAGGTAAGGTATATCCCGACTCTCGATCTCTCTCTCTCTCTCTCTCTCTCTCTCCTTGTCGCGCGGGCCGGGGACATCAAAGCGATCAAGACGGCCGGCTCGTTAAGTTAATTAATTGACCGGCGCTGAAGCCGACGGGACGCTCGGCGTCGCTCTTTCCGACCCGCGCGTATACTCGTGTACGAGGAAGAGGAGCGGGGCCGCCCCCAAAGAGAAAGACGTATAGATAGAGCGTTGCGCGGCGTAGGCGCGAGCGCGCGCCCCATCTGATGGGGCAGCTTTATGAGCGATGAGGAGAAGAAGCAGCTCCGCACCGACGATATTAATTATCCACGCTGTGCAGCCCACTTTTTCCTTATATTTATCTAATTAAAATCCGATATATTTGCCCGATGCGTATAATAGTTTTCGAAGCCGTTGTCGAGCGCGGGAGGAGGAGGAAAAAAAACGAGAGAGAAAGAGGCTTTCGGGAGAGCGTCGCAGACAGCTTTACACAAGTTATTGCGTACACGGTAGGGGCGGAATGGCACGCGCGCGCTGCACGTCCGCTTTCGGCGAGTTCTCGCGCGCTCGCGTTTGCCTCTCTGCTCGCGACTCCGGGCGAAGCCGCCTGACACTGTCCCCTTAATTAACCAAACTTCCGCGCAAGTTGGCAGCGGCTGCAGAGGCCGCTCGTCGCCTATCTCGTTGAGCTTCTAACTGTGCCCCGCCGCCGCTGCAATCGCGCGCGCCCGTGATTTCCAGTCCAATTTATTATGAGACGCGCGCCGAGCGCTGAAATTCCCCGGACGTCGAGTTTAACCCGGAGCCCACTCGTATGCGCAGAATGTCTTTTCTCGATGTTCGACCTCGCGTTTCTGCCTTAATCGCGGTAAACGAATTCCGCGGGGACAGACTTATTGCGTTACAATGATAAATGGTGTTAAAAAAATTATAATTAATATTTTAGCGGTACTTAGTTGATAATAAACTTCTCGTTAATAAGTGATTTAAGGAAAAACTCGTTGATTTATGTGCATTTTGAACCACTGTACTTTTTAATTGATTCCAATTTTAATCGAAATTTTCAATCATACGTCTACCTTAGGGGGACAAAATCAATTAATCCGTAGCACCCGCCTTTGTTTTAGTAATGTAAAGAGTTAATTCTTTCAATCTCAAAGTTTCAAAGAACTCAATGAAATTCTAAAGTTTATACGAGGTCGGCTACATGGTGGCGTATTTCGACTGTATTTGTTGCGTGCCGATCCTTTGCCGCGAGGAAAAACAACGGCGACGAGCTCGGCAACATTTCAGCTCGCCTTGATACTTCCTATCTGTCTTGCGTCGTGTCGATCTTGAATTACGCATTCCAGAGGCGGCGGTGCGCACCGCCGCCTCCCTTTGCCAGGGGAAACAAAAGTTGGCAAAAGGAGTAACGAAATGTTTGACTTAAATGTAAACAGACAGGGGAAAAGCAGCGCAGCTTGACAGGCGCAATTCTAGAGAATTTTTATGAGACACGTTCCGCCGCGGCGGAGTCGAAATTTTTTATGAACAAGATGAGAAAATAGCTTTGTCTAATTCAAATCTTAACTGGCATTACTACTTCGCCCGTCTATAGCAAGTTTAGCCCCCTTAGGGGTCTAAAATAAATGAAAGCGCAACAGTGCTCTCCTCTCCTTTTAAAGCGCCGATATCGATCAGAGCTCGGCTCTTTTAATTAAAAGAACCACAAGCGATCAAGCGATAAAACCAACGGGACGGATCAGTATAAAGAAAGCCTCGGCAAAGGCTGCCGGCATAATGACGTTTGCTCAGCTATCGGAGGCAGATCTCAAGACGAGAGGAGCACCGAGATCCCAAAACGGGGGGGGTGAACCGATGGCAAAGCGCTTTGGAATTCGGACTGGATGAGGCGCGCACCTCGCCGCGCGCCGTAAATTGAAACTCGCACGCGTCGCTACGCGGAAGAGGTGTCTCCTCTGTGCATCTGGCGCCGCGCCGCTCCTCGCGAGAGTTAAGCCGCGCAAATTAGATTTTCTGCTTAGGGGCCCGAAGTGAGACTCGCTTCCTCTCTTTGGATAAGGCAGTCCCCGTCACCTTTGCCGCGCTGCCGTGTCAAAGCGGAAGCGACGTCTGCATCCAACCTCCCCCCGTCGCGACCTAAATGCCTACGCGGAAAATATCAGCTGAAATCCGGTTATATATAACGAGCGCATCGAAACTGCGTTTTAGGGAAATGCGGCCGCCTCCTTCGAAAGTGCGGAATGCACCGCGCCCGCTCGCTTGAAAGAGGAGCTGTTTCTCTCCCTCTCTCTCTCGAGTTTCGATTTAACTTTTGATTGATTCCGAGAGGAGACGCGTGCCGAGTCCCTGATAAAGAGGAAATAACTTTGCTGTGCAGGCGGCTATGAAAAAGAAGGGAGAGATCGATCGCCGTTAATGCAAGTTGAAAGACGTTATGAAACGAAAATAAGCATTGATTCGGGAAACGGCAGCTGATCCTCGGCAAATACTAGTTTAATAACGATAATAAGGCGAGCGATTTCTGCCTTTTCTCTCTCTCGCTCTTCTATTTGCCGAGCGTCGAATACATTATGAGATCGCCTAGTACGGAGTTAAGCGCGAGAATCCTCCTCCTTTTACGATTTCAATTTCCCACGAACGAGAAGTACAGCGTCGGGCGGGAAAGAGGACGCTCCGGCAAAAAGAGGCGGGGGAGAAAAAAAAAAGCGGGAAGCACCACTCGCTCGCGTATTCAATCGATCGCTGCAGCGGCGGCGGCGGCGGCGGCGACGGCGTCGGCTGCTGAGCAGCGAACAGTGCATTTGCGTGCGTAGTCGCATCAAAGCTTTTCAATTAAGCGAGGGGAAATGAAAATCATAATATTTGCCGAGCGAGAGCTCAGACGCACGCCTTTCTTAATATACTTGCTCGCGCGCGCGGCCGGTAATATCAGATTTTCCCTCGACCTCGACTTTCATCTCCGATTCGCAGCCTTCTCTTCTTTTTTTTTTTTTTTTTTTGCTCTCTTCCCGCTTCCGCCGCTGGCTGCCGTTTCTTTCGCACCTATACACGAGAGGCGCTATAAAAGTTTTTCACCCGAATCGACGTGGCTTTTACTTGCCGCGAAAATCGAGGGAGGACGAAAATTGCAGAATCCCCGAGACTTTTCTAATAATAAAAGCTCTCCCTCCCTCTCTCTCTCTTCCTCCTCGGCGCGGCTGTACACACAGCTTGCGGAATGACAAGTCGCAGGTGCGCTGGAAATTAATTTCGATTCGATGCCGCTCTCCGCGTGTATTCGCAGCGCGGAGGGGGAAAGAGTCGGGCGCGGGGATCAAAGTTGCTTTCGGGTCATCGGATATTTATTCGCGCGGAAAACCTCGTCAAATTCGTTCTTATACTCGGCTGCGTTCTGCTTAGAGCGGCGAATTACAATGCGCTTCCGCACGCGCTTTCTCATTCTTCGGGAGCGAAAATTCGAGCTTGTTTTAAAGGAGCTTTATTAAAATCTGCGGAATTTCCGCACCTTTATTAAATCCCATCGCGACAAAGGAACCTTTCTCCGCGATCGAGCGAGACGGCGTCGATAATGGACTTGAGTAAGCGCGAAATTTGAAAAAAAAAATAAGAAATTAACGAGTCCTAATCGCGGGGAGGCGGCGAAAAATAAAAAGCGCTCACTCGTCAATGAAACGGCAGCTCGGCCATTGTTTAACGAAAACAAAACAAATCGATCGGCTGCAACAGCAGCGACGTATAAATCAGCGCAACGGCTCTCCGCTCCTCCCGGACAGCGCGAATGACATTCGCACGCAAGAGAGAAAGAGAGGCAGAGAGAGAGAGAGAGGCAGAGAAATGAAAGCTAAATGGAGCGATAAAGCGTGGCGCTGGCGGAACGCCGAATCAGCAGAAGCGCGCGCTATGGTGGTTTTCGCGCTCTATTAGTCAGGAGCGGCGCGCAAAACTGAGCCAGCTCCCTTCATGGGGGCTCGGCTGTCCTGCTGGGAAACCAATCAATTCCTGCGATTCGCGCCAATTATTTCGGCCCGGCTATCGGCTAATAAGCACTCGCAGCGTGAAATCAGCTTTGTCCGGCTCCGTAAATTCCGTCGTAGAGAGAGAGAGAGAGCGAGAGAGAGATACATTTTTTCCTTGCCTTTTAGCGTAATCGCGCGACATTGTCTCGGCGGGCCACTAATCGTTTCGCACGAGCGACGAGCGACAGCTGCCGCGCGCATTTTTCGCGTCCTTTTTTCCGGAGCGTTTCGCGCGCCTGATTGATCGTAATGCGTCGCGGGCCCGGAAAGAAATCTCCGGTAATAGGGGAGCTGATTGCGCTATATTTCGCGCAGTTATACGCCGGCCGTGCAACTGAATCATCGCGCATGAATATTCAAATAATGTTGATTTTATGGCGGACAATTAGAGTTGGCTGGATAACAAGTTCTTGGGGGCTTTAATCATTATACTCGGCGCTGATTGCAATTTTGACGGATACGGTTGCCGTTCGAAAATTGTTAATTGCGAATATCATTACCCAGACAGCGAAGTAGCCGAGTGAGAGTCCGCAAAAGAAGCAGCTGTAAAAAGCGCAAAATAGGAGCCCAATACGATTATACACGATCGGGCATCCGGGCGCTAAAACCCACCGGTACGAAGCGGCAGCGACCGCATTCGATATTACGATAAACCTCGCCGCTAGGATAGACGCGCCGTTGACAGAAAAAGAGGGGAGAGGATGGGCACAGCGGGGGCGGAATGTCAGAGTAATCCCGGTCCCTTTATCGGCGCTCCCGATGCTGTCGTAAAATCTCGCACGCTAGCCGGCGGCGGCGGCGGCGGCGGCGACTGCACGTTTTACGAGAGTCATGCATGCTAATTGAAAATTGCTGACCGGCGATTTTACAGAGAGTTTACGGAACGCGAGCCATTTGCGCGCCGATTTATATGCGCGCGTTCCCTCTATCCCCCGAACGACGCCGGACCTTCGAGTCTGTCTATCGGCGAGCCTGCGCCATTTAACGAGAATACAGTCTTTAATAATAAAGTCCGACTTTCGCACCGCGCACAGTTACTTTCGGCGTGCTCCCCTTTTCCTCCGAATTTTTTTCAAAGTCTGCCTTTACATTCAATATCAAATAAATCCCGGGAATTCAACGTTTTTTATCTTTTGCAAAAAATTGGTGATTTTTAACTTTGATTGAGAGAAGAACGCAGAAGAAATTTTTAATAAAGATTTTTTTTTTTTTTTGTTTAGTTTCAAAACAATGCAATGCGTTTTTTGTTCTCTGTTAATTAATTAAAAAAAATTTTAAAAGTCAGAACATATTTTATATATGCAGAGTATGATTTATTAAAAATTAAATCTCGTATACATTTTTGTTATTAAATACGCGCAAAGCCGCTTCTTAACAGAAATTTTAAAACGCAAAAAATGGCAAACTGAATTTACTTTTGTAAAAGAAAAATCCGTTTGCAAAAAAGTTGGCAAATGTGAAAAAGGAATTGTTTTACCCAAATGAAACAGAGAATTTCGTAAAAAGTCCAGGCCGGCCCTTAATTACAAAAACAATTTCCCTCATGAAGTTCCGCATGCAAATTTCCGGCCCACATTCTCGCTCGAAGTTACATCGGCTTTGTAGCATTGCGCGCGCAACGTCGCAGACGGCGGCAAGCATCTGCACACACACGCGCGCACACACTCACGCATGCCGGAAGCAGGAAAGTCAACAGTTTGACAATAACAAATTCACAATGACATAATTAAGTTTGTCGCCGCGCGACAAACGGTTTCCCCGTCGGCGAGTTAATTAACGCTCGGTCGGATGTACCGATCCCAAAGACTCTCGGTTCTCGGCGCAAAGGAAGTTGTCAGGTGCGTTTAGGGCGCGCGCGTCGAGTGCGCGCTCGCGCTGTCTAGCCTTGTTCGAGAGAAGTCAAGAAACTGAAGTGGGAGAGAGGCAACTGGTGCACGCTGGGATTCCTATATATATATGTGCGCGAGCAGCGCGTATATCCACCCATCTGTGTCTCTCTGTTTCGCAGGTATGCGGCAAAGTGTTCAACAACGCATCGGCGCTCACGAAGCACAAGCTGACGCACAGCGACGAGCGGAAGTACGTCTGCACGATGTGTGGCAAGGCCTTCAAGCGGCAGGACCACTTGTGAGTTCAACTCAGGCATATATATATATATATATGTATATATCTCTCTCTGCATGCCAAACAGCTAACCCTATCTCGCGTGCTTCCTTCTTTGGCCCTGTTGCTACCGACACCGGTGGCCTCCTGCTGCGCCACCTGCGCGTGCTTCTCCATTTCCTGACGGGTTCGTTCTTCCGCCTCTAACCTTCGATCTTGCTTTTTTTTTTTTTTTTTATTTTTTATCATTTTTCCTGGTTTTTGGCACATACTCGCGAACTAATAATCACTGCTTACGAATAATCTCGCGTCAATGGACGATGAACTTTTGCCGTCACTAATTTACGAGAAAAAGCAGATAACAAGAGCGCCGACGGTCTCTTCATTGCTACCCTCGAGAAGCGCGCAATCGAGTCGACACTCAGTCAAAGAGGAAAGAATCGAGCCAACGGCAACAGTAGCGAGAGAAGCTCTTTAATATTTCCGGAGCGGGGGATAGGGAAGGCAAGCGGAACTCGGAGGCGCTCCGAGCGCCCCAAGGAAATATCGGCGTCAGCCAGTCACGTCGCGTCTGCAAGTCGGGCGTTCCCCTCATTATTACACGAAACACGTGGCCCTTAGGAAAAAACAAAGGGGTAAGAAAGCTGGAAAGGAAAAGCCTCGCCGGGGAACAAAGCTCCTTGCACGCGTGCGGCCGCTTTACGGACAGGTATACCGAAGGAAGAAAGGTGGCCCGCAAAAAGAAGAGGAAGCGGGAGGGAGAGAGAGAGACTAAGGATTCAATTCCTTTCGCGAGCAGGAAGAAAAAAGGAGGAACGGAAGGGGGGGAGAGGGGAATCAATAGCCTCGCTCGAGCCACGAAGAAAAGAGAGAAAGGCGGACCGTACGTCGAGTCGACTACTGCTTTCGCTCTAACTGCTCTTTCCTCCTTGTGTATTTCCTTAAAAAAGTCGGATCTCTAAATCCCCACCCTGCGGGCTCGATCCCTTCTGCTTAGAATTCGCCGAAGGAGACTTCGTTCCCGACACTTTACGTCTGTGTGTGTGTGTGTGTATGCGTCTGTGCGCGCGGTCTACGTATTTCATTCTGGAAGCGCAAGCACGACAAAGATGAATGCGCTGATGCAGCGCTCGCTCGTTTCTTAGAGCGGAAAGAAAGGATCGACTTTATTTGCCCCGCGCTCCTGAGCAAGCCGTCTCCACTCACCTCCCCCCCGCGCGCGGCTACGTAATTGTCGGATCGTTTAGAAGACGATGATGATTAGAGTGCAGCCCGCTTTTACGCTCGGACTATTTTTTCTGTACAGATCGCCGCGGAACTCTTTTTGATTTTAACGTAGCCCAGCCTCGAGTCGACGACCGTGAAATATTGTTGAATTCGGGCCGTCGCAGTTTTTTCGTTTGAAAAGTCATTAGTCGCCTTGTCCTCGAATAAACGTCAAGATTCGCGCGATGGTATATGAAAAAAGCGAACGTTTGCACTTTGCATTCAAGTCGGCCAGTAAGCGATCATCCGGGCAGCTCGTTAACCTTACCTTTTTATAATTGTCGGCTTGAGTCCTCTCCTCTAATTCATGGAATCGCTACTTCGAAAGCAATTTATCGCGCGGACACGCTAACGAGGACGGCTTTTCGCCTGAAAGGGATTTGCATTCGCGCGGCGCGCGACGACTCTCTCTCTCTCTCTCTCTTTCTTCCTCCCCGATACTTTCCTTCGCCGATTGACGTCACCTTTTTTATGCGCTCCGACTACTTTATTTCTTCCTCTTTCTCTCTCCCTCTCTCCTCGGCTTTCTTTTACTTTTACTACTCGAAGGACTTTTCGCTGTTCCGCTCTTACTTGCTTTCCGCGCCGAGTGCGAAAAAGTCTTATCTCTGTTTTCCGCGAGATTTAAAACTTTTCCAACGGGCCGGACCGATTTTATCGAGCCGCCTCGGAGATTTAAAGCAGGTGCTTAAATCCTTCAGTCGAATTCTCCCGGAAGAGACGATTCTGGGGGGGAGGGGCCAAAAGAAAGTAGGAAAAAAAAAGCGAGTAACGACGGCTAGCCGAGTTTGTTTCTTCTTAATTTACTGGTCATGTTAATGAATTGGCTTTCGGCTGCTTTATTTTCTTTTACTCCAGGAAATATAACTCGCAGTCTTTCGACGAAAATTAACTATAGCCGCGTTCGAGCTTTTTTTCACTCCGACTAATTTTATTATTACGTCAAAGTGAAATTTCTTGTAAAAATTCGTGCTTCGCCTCGTTAGGGAATCTCGTAAAGTACAAGTTTTCCTTTTGCATCGATAAAGAAATTTCCAATTTGCGCGATTTTCCATTTTATTCTCCTTCCTCCGATACTTAATTTTTCTGTCTCTCCGGGGTTCGAGTCTTTAGAGGCGATCGGAAGCCCGACGACTCTCCCTTCCCCTTTTTCTTTGACGGGTATATAGTCGCGCTAAAAGTTCGGTAAATTAGCTTTTACAAATTAAAGCCGTTCCACCGCGACCAGGGGAAAACTTTGCTGATTTAAGGAGCTCCGACGGTATTTCGCCGGGCCGTTAAACTTTCTGTCGGGTGTGCCATGCTCTCGCTTCCTCTCTCTCTCTCTCTCTTTCTCTCTCTTCTCTTTCTCTCGCCCTCGAGGTCCAATCGTTTCTCGCGAAAATTCGCGCGCTAACGATCGGTTTCTCCTCCCGTTCACCGGCAAAAACCGCATGCACGCGTGTTCAAAAAACTTTTCCCTCGCCGCTCGTAAATGACAATTTCCGCCGGGACAGCGTGCTCCTCTATTTATCGCGGCATATTTCATCCGGCGAGATTCGTCCGCGAGAAATTTTTTCTAAATTTTACAATCAATTCCTATCTCGCTTATTAATTCAATATTTAACGTATAGAAAAAGCTGCCGCTCGCTGATAATATTAGCCCGCACAACAGACTCGTTAATCTCCGGGAGCTCCCCCGCGAGTCGATACAAATCAGCAAGTCAGCGATTCTCCCGGCAGCGATATCAGGGCTGAGCGCGCACTATTTTACTGCCCTCGAAACGACTCTCCCAGCCAGCGCATAATAATATTTACACGAATGCTCGAGGGCGCATAACTTAAATCTCCAGGCCTCACTTATCATCTCGCCATTCTCGCTCTCTCTCTCTCTCTCTCTCTCTCTCTCCTCTCGACATCGAAGTGCATCGTCGCGATAACGTCACTCGCCGAATAAAGTGGCCGTCGTCTGCCGCGATATACAGCGGCTTACGAGCTGTTTTATCTGCTCTCAATCTCGGCGCTCTTAACGACGTCGTTTCCCCCGTTCTCTCCGCTTAATCCAATTATGACGTGGCTCGTCTCTTTTTTCGCGCTCGAGTAGACGGATATGTATACGAGGAGAGAGAGAGAGAGAGAGAGAGAGGGCTTTTTCGAGCGCCTCTTCTTCTCTTTCTCCGCCGCGCGGCTCGGTCTCGCGGTCGTCATCGCGCTCGGCACGCGTGCCGCGCGCGGCTCTTCTTTCTTTAAGCCGACGGGGAATCAGCGAGAATTGGCCTGGCGCCGTGCTACTTGTTGCGCGCGGATGAAATTTTGCTAGTTGTTGCTATTTACGGATAAATTGCCCTCCTTTACTCGGCCTTTCGTTTCTTCCGGCAATTTTCGCCGCGAGTGCTTTAAATATAGTTTCAGCTTCTTTTCAATTTCTGACCTGCGTTTGCACAAGCGGCTGAATATAATCGGATCGATGGATTCGAGGGAGATCCGGTAGGGAAAGGAGCTCGCTGAAAAAAAAAAGAAGGAAAAAGCCTTGTTGATAGAAAATCCAAGTGCAAACATACTTGTTGCATATGAAAGGCGGGTCGGGGGCGTAAAGCAAGAGTGCGCCCCGAGGACAAAGCTTTGGGGGGGGGGGGGGGGGGGGGGGCGGACAAAAAATAGCGCTGAGACAAGCACGAAAACGAGGCTCATCTTTGGTTTTCAAGGGCTCTTTACCCTCTCTCGGATCCGGCGCGGAAAATCATGCCTGCCGGCGAGACCCTCGGATTTTTAACGCCCCCGCTTTTCCCGAGCTGAAGCTCTCTCCCTCGTCATAAACACCGAGGCGCGAGGGAGGCGCGTCACTCCTCCGCTATCTCCGCTCCGGCGAGAGAGAGAGAGCCTCGAGCACGAGCTTTGGCTTATCGCTTTAGCGGCGTATTCCCTATCTCTCTCTCTCTCTCGGATATTAGAAACTGGGCGCGAAGGATCCGAGAGTAGGGTAAGAACGGAGGAAAAGAGCTTTGCAGCGCCGGGGCCGTAGCTCAGGGATTTCCGGTCAGAATAGATCACGGATGCAGATAGAAAGCTTTCCCGTTTCTCTCTCGGGCCGCGTTGCAACTGGATACTGTGTACTCGGGCTCGCGCGCCCGCGCGCCAGGCAAGTGTGTAGTCGAATTTCGAATTGCGTACCTCTCCGGCAAATGCGCGCGTATGCTATCTCGTGTATTCCCTCGCGAGCGCGTCTTTTGCATGTACCGGCTGGTGCGCTTTCTCTCTCTCTCTCTCTCTGTCCCGCGCTTGTCCCTCTATCTATCTCTGTCCCTGTTTCGCGCTCCGGCCGCGTGTTTCGAAGAGAGTTCTCGCGCGCGAGAGCGCGGGGTTTGTGCGCGTGACAAGCGAGCGATACGCTGAGCTCTCTCGACAATTCCGAGTACTCTAGTCGTGTTTCATTAGTCGGCTAGTATCTATCGTCGAACACTATACGCGATCATTGATTTTCTAGCCGGCCACCGTGGCAAATGGTTTTAAGCGGTGCGTATAATGGCGTGCCCACTTTGCCAGATTGCAGAAAAGGAGGCCTGCTATTGTTGCCCGCTGCGCGCCTATTTAGGTCACTCAATTTATTGATTAGATTGCTTTTATTAATTTAGAAATTGTTGATGCTTTGAAGATTAAACGCTCGCTCCGTGGCATTTGAATTATAAAAAAAAATCGAAAAAAAGCTCCGTTAAAAATGGAGAAACAAAATTTAATTGAAAACGCTTTTTCGCAAATTAGAGAAAAAAAAACCCTGTTCCCAGAAACGGTCACATGCTGACGCACCGTAACAAGAAGCCGTACGAGTGCAAGGCCGAGGGCTGCGGCAAGTCGTACTGCGACGCGCGTAGCCTACGCCGTCACACGGAGAACCACCACGCGAACAACAGCAGCGGCAACAGCGCCGCGAGCACCGAGAGCACGAGCCCGAGCAGCCCGGCGACGGGGCCCAACACCCCCAACACGCCCGGCAGCAACCCCAGCACGCCGAGCACGCCCGGGGCCGCCGGTGCGGTGGCAGCCGCCGCCGTTGCCGCCCCCGGAGCTGCCCCCGCCAGCCAGAATGGACACGGACACACGGCGCTCAAGCAGCTGCTCGCCTCCGAGCCTGCCTCCGCGCCGAGCCAGCTCAAGGTTTGTCCTTCACCTTTCTTTCTATGTCCGGGAATTTCTTTTTTTTTCGCTTCCCCGAACACGATTTTTATAAAGTTGATCGATGATCTACTATAAGTAATTGACTTTTTCTTTTTGCATTTCGATAAAAAAAGCGTACCGGTTGCAGTTGAAGCGATTTTAATTAAAACCGAGTCTTATTTGTCAACTTTCAGTCAAACGGTGTTTGTATTTTAAGTCTGTAAACAGTTTTCATATATATGGATGCAGATCAATTTGATTGATTAAAATTCTTGACGTCATCGGCTGCTTCTCGTTTCGTACACAGAATTACGGTTGAGCGCATTTGAACACACAGCGAGAGAGCGCGCCCACGGAATAATATTAATAGAGAATTCTAAAAATAAAAAAAAAAAATAAATAAATAAACAACGCCCACGGAGGTATAAAGAGAGAAATTCTTTCAATAATCAAAGACCCGCATTTTTCCTAAAAGTTCGAGAGCGTACCTTTATACGATTGGCCGAGAGAGAGAGAGAGAGAGAGAGAGTGAGCGGGGAGCAAAGCGCCGAAATAAAACGAAAAATAGCGGGAATGAAAGAGCGAAAAAAGGCATGAAAAAAAAACAGGAACGATAAAATTGCCGTCCCCGCGGAGTAGCTCATTCGTACAACTCCGTAAAATAAAAGCAGGCACGCCCGTCGGCCTCTCTCCGATACGTCGAAGTCTCTCGCACATAAGCACCTCGTAAATAAGGCGTTTTTCACGTGTTATATACGACGGCCGCGCACACGCTCACCCAGACAGAGAAAGCGCTAGAAAGTTCGACCTTTATATTGCGTTCGTTACGATTTCGCACAAGGTAGCGTCGCCTGGTCTCTGCCTCTGCCCGCCTGCCGAACGAAACGAGCGGCGGCGCGATAAAAGGCTGCTGCAGGCAGAGTGGGTGGAGCGAGAGGGAGAAAGAGAGAGAGAGAGAGAGAGGAAGAATGAAAGCCGAGGCACGAAACGTCGGGAAATTAGTTCTCGCTCGAGGAGCACGGAATTATTGCTTGCTTTCAAAGAGAGGAACGCGCGGAAAAAGAGAGGGAACAAAGGAGAAACGCCGCTGGAGAGGGAAGAAAGAGGGAAAACGCCGGAAAGCGGGAGGGAGGGAGGCCAGCTCTCTCTCCTAGGCAGGTTCAAGAGGAGGAGATAATGAGCGTGCGGTATACTGCTCTGCTGCTACAACAAAGTTAAAAAGAAGACGAGCCGGAGAAAGGGCTGCAAAATGTAAAAAGATGTAAAAATGAAAGCACGAGAGCGTAAGAGGGCGCGATGCCGGGCCCCGCTTCTGTTCAATAAGCACATTCATCGGGAAAAAATTTAAAGCCCGCGCCGCGCGAGCAGCGCCGGGATGCCGGAGGATCAAATTTGATTGAAAAATCCCCGACGCGCCGCCGTAATTACACCGAGAGCGATAATCTTGAGCTTTCATCAAACGTTTTTTTAAGAACCCTGACCAAAGGCGTCCTAACATTCTAAAGCGGCGCAGAGTTCATTTCGGAGCCAGGCGAACAGGTACTGCCCCCCCCCCCCCCCGTTAAAGGCAAAAAGTAAAAGAGTCGGCGTCAAACGAAATCGTTATTGGGCGACGGTCGACGGCTCGGCCGCGGTAGTTAAAGCTCGTGTACATAGCAAGGCGAATCTACGATATTGAGTTCGAGGTGAACGCGAGAGAGGAGCTGGAGGCTGAAGTGGGTGGGTTAATAAAATTTGATGACCAAGAACTTGGGTAATGAGAAGTCGGGGGGGCTTTGCGCTCATAAGACGCCCGCGCGCGTCCCGGCCGACTATGAAAACTTCTCAGACGCGGCCGCAACCATGATTTAAGAGCTTCATCCCCAGAGAAAAAGGAGCCCCGAGCCTCCGCGAGCTGCCTCGCTCTGCCCTCCTTTCCTCTTCTTTGCCAAAGAGCAAACGATCGCTTTCTCCGCCGCGGGGAGATATTCCGTTTCTGCTGAAGCGATTTCGCAGAAATTTTAAGCCTCGCGGGGATAATAATTATTTTTTTTTAATAGTTATTCGGGACAAAAGTGGCAGCGCGATTTTGAAGAGTCTCGAGTCGAGTAGCTTTTAGGAAGTGAGATTCGAAAAGTTCGGGAATGTTGGGAAATTAGTTTTGCTCCATTCGATTTTCAAGTTCAAACTCGCCAAATCGGATGCATATTATGAAAAATTTCCGTATGAAAATTTTTTCCAACTCCTACTCTTGGCACAAGTTGCCAAACGGGATCCGGGAAAAGTATGTTATTGCGAGAAAAATTGAATTTTTTTTAAAAATAATCCTCTTCTTAGTCACTCTAACATCGACGAATGGCGCCTAATTTTAAAACATAAATTGCGAGAGCCCTTAAAACTTGGAATCTATATTGTATTGTGTATAAAAACGAGAGCTATCGAAAGTTTTCCAATTTTTTCCAATTACTAATCTTTCCGACGACATTGAAGCACGGCAAAATGCGTAAATTCACTCTCGAGAGAGAGAAAAAAAAATAATATTTTCATGTCAGCAATGAAAGTTTCATGCTCGAAAGTTTTTTAAAAGCAGCTCGGGCCGCGCTCTCGGCAGCGAAAAAAAGGGGGGGGGGGGGGGGGGGGGAGAAGCGCGCAGCCCCCTCGCTTATAGCTATAAAAAGCAAAGGAGTTCAAACGAACGTAAAATCTCTCACTTACGGATCAAGAAACGCGGAACAAGACCAAAACGGGGTTAAGAGAGTAAACAAAATGCGCAGGTAGAAAAGGCAGGGGGGGACGGCATTCAGCTCGAGAATGTATATTTGCGCGCTCGCTTGTGCGTACATTTTCGCGAGTTCCGATCTCTCTCCTTCTCTCTCTCTCTCTCTCTCTCTCTCAGCGCGTTGTGCGCGAGTCACTTTGGACGACTCGAACTTTGCAAATTACGAGCCGGCAAGTGTTTGCCTATTGGCCGAGGAGCGAGGCAAGCCTCTATCTTGGCGGCAGCTACTTCGAGGCAGTCCGATGCGCCGAAGGAAAATCGACGACGAGACGGGTGCCAAGAGCGCTTTCTTATTTGACTTGACTTTTCTAATGCTCTGTACACACCGGGGGGGGGGGGGGGGGGATTCGCTTTCGCCAGCTTCGCACGCAATGAAAATGTCTTCCTTTCGATTCATCGATGAACTGACGGTTATTTGCGCGAGGCAAAGCACTACTTTCTACAAAGGAATAGCTTTCAATGCAAATGGAAATGCAAGTGTTTGTTAGAAAAAAATAAAATAAAATAAATAAATAAATTGAAGGACCCGCTCGGCTTAAAAATGTTGATGAAGTAATTTTCAAATTTTCACAAAAGTTAATTGCGAGAACTCTCGTCGGCGGCGTAAAATGAAATCTGGCATTGCAAATAGTCATATACAAAAGCCACAAGTAAATTGTAAATTGGTTTAACGTCTCTTTGCGACTTAATCCCGCGAGCTGCAAAAGGAAGCAAGAAAGTTTCTCGCTTTTCCGTTTCGCGGGCTGGAAGTGTGATACGGAGATTTCAATTTAAGTCTCATAAAACTTTTTAAATTAACACTGCTGTCCTTCTTGCTCTCAATGCTTGGCCTTATCGAGTCCATTTTTAATGTACTTCATTGCATATGCGTGCCAACTTGCATACATTAAACGGGCTGATTGCAGATTGCTCGACTTTTTAAGTAATTCTAATTCCCACAACTCTTTAATGGCTTAATTTAGAGTTATCACTTTATTAGTAAGTACAAACGTGAAAGTAAGGCTAATAATAAAATTACCTAGATATTAAATGAATATATAAAAAGAAAATTTGCATCCGTAATTACGCTCCTCTGCAAATCAAAGCGGCTCCACTCTATTTCTCGCTTTCGTTCTTTAAAATAATCTCCCCATTGAAATTCGGCTTTTCGCCGGCTTGCGTCGCCCCGTAAAGACGGTCCGATTAATCCGTCGCAATAAGAATCGAGCATTTCGTCGGGCCTGCCGACGAACCTCTCTCGTAAGCCTCCGAGTCCTCGGATTGCGAAGGTGGGACAAAAACAAGCTAGAGAGAGAAAGTGGTCGTCGTCTCTATCTCTCTCTCTCGCTCGTGTTTCAATCTTGCGCGCGGCAGCAGCAGCAGCGCCTCGGGATCTTAACGCAATTAGCGAACGACTGGAGCTAGACCCCCTTGATCGTCCCGAGTTTTCGCGGCTTCGCAGTTTCGCCGCCGACGGATGAAGAGAGCCGAGGGAGGGAGGGAGGGAGGGCAGGGAACGCGCGCCCGGAAAACGAGAAATTGACGTGAGCTTTCTCTACCTCTGTCTCGAGCTTTCTCTATTTCTCCTGTGTCGAGCTCGAGCTCGGCTCTCGAGAGCGGAAGGAGGAAGAAGCTTAAGGATGTATCTGTTGTACAGTCAATGATAAAAGATAAACTGGGAAATTGTGTTTCTGGAATCGAGAAGTTAAGGACGAATCGTGTTGCACCGAGAGCTGCTAAATTCTTTCTGACCAAGAATAAAACTTCAGATGAAACTTTGACGTCGGAATGGACATTGTTTTAACGATTATTTGAACTTTTCCCAAGACGATTCGAAAGTCGAATTTGCACAACCTCGCCTCGTTCTAAATGCAAAAGCGAATTTTTCCAAGCAGGTCCAGGTAAGCTGCTCAAAGATATGCACCGTCAAAGCCGGAAGCCGACACGTCATTAAATTCGAAGCCCTGAATTCTACATGTAGACGAGCTTTCCTTGAAACCCGTCGTGTCAACTCGGCTTTTACATCGCACTGTACACCTGTGCTCTCTGCACACAACGTTAACGGAGTTGAGAGAGAGAGAGAGAGAGAGAGCTGGCGCAGATCCGACGTGTCTCGAGTAAATACGTCCGATCTGTACATCTCGACTGAGTGACGGAGAGACAAACTCAACGTATCCAGTTCGTCCAGGAACGTCTGCAAGCAGCTTGTAGACTCCACCCACGGAGCCCCTCAAGGTGGAGCACGTACGCGCGGAAGCAGGCAGAAAGCCGCGGAGGAAATTCCCATTGGCCGATTGCCAGCGCTCCGCTCGGCGTTTTTGTTTCGTTCAACCCTCCTTTGGCGCGGCGCGCGCCCGATGATTTCGCGCTAATCCGCTTTTGACAAGCCGCTCGAGCGCATTAGGAATTTTTGCGGCAGTAGCTGCCGTCGCTGCTGTTGATGGAGCCCGCCGTTATTAGTTTCGCTGCAAAGGGACTGGCGCGCCTCTGCGTGCGGGCATTCGATGATCTCCGCCCGAGCGTATGATTTATTTCTGGCTCTGCTTTCGATCGACGCGCTCCGCTGATTATGTACGTCAGTGCCGTTTATTACATTTGACCATTTTCAGCAGGAGATAGCGGCCGTTTCTCTGTATAGGCTTCGCCGAAATATAGCCCGTGTCGATTGCAAGTCCAAAATTCCTGGCGTGTTCACTAGGACGAATAGAAGTAGTCTTCTGATGTGCGATGATTTGATTAAATCCTATCGATTAATGGCGGCTAGCTCATTTTGAATAGTTAGAGCGATCGCAATTTCGGGTAACGGCGATCAATGGAATATGACGAATGCCGCCGAAACTTTTTCGCGGTATTTCCTCGTGCACCGAGCGAAACTAAACTAATACGAAACTGAAGCGGCGAGAGCTTTGTAAAATTAGCTGAAATTCTAAGAAGCGACGACGAGAGCTCTCTCGTTCCGCTGCAAAACAAAGTCAATTTCCCGGTAGCCAGTTAGCGCGTCAATGAAGAATAATTCGTGCGGCGCGATCGAAGAGCTCTAATACCCTTTCTGCCTCGGCCGTTACGAGCGCCGGCCCATTTGCATACTCGAGCATGGTATAGTTGCTCGGTGAACGCCGGCAAGGTAAAATTCATAATTTCGTAATGCATTCCAGCGAGTACCGGCCGCTCTTCCTCTCGCGGGCTCGTATAACGAGCGGCGCCGCGTAAAATGCGAAAAGCGCGCGAGCTGCTCGTCAACTATCGGAGTATTTTACAAGAATTAAAGCTTCGAGCGCTGTATCATTTGTGTGAGTGCGGAAGGCCTGCGGGCGGCAGCCTTTTCATCGGTTATTACACGGCCATGGAGACCGTCTCGCGCATAATAACGATCGCCGAACGGCGCCGACGTAACGGCCGGCCTCTCGGTGAGCCTTCATTTTTTTATCGAGAATTTTACGAAAAATTATTGTTTCGACGTGTGTGCGCATATGCGTGTGTGTGTGTGTGTGTGCAAGCAAGCGCAAGCGGCGTCGATGTAATTTACGAGAGTCTGGTAATTTTAAATGGGCAATTACGGTGGCCGAATTATGCTTGAAAAATTGCCCGGGCATTTCCGTAATCGAACGGCCATTTGAAATTTAAAGTGCGGATAATTTTTGCTCACGGCGTTGCACGACGATATTATGCGAACTTTTCATCTTTATTACGGGCACAGCGTCCCGATCCACTTGTTGAATTTGGGAAAAGAAAGCTCGCTGAAAAAATTCCAGGAGTATACGGAAACTTTTTATTAATTAATCGTATAACAGAGAGAGCCGAGAATTAACGGAGCACAAAGGAGAGAAAAATCTGAGACATCGAAAAAGGAGGTAAAAAAGACGATGCTCTCGAGTTAATTCCGGATGGCTCGCGTTCGATCTTGCGCGCATCTCCCCCCTCTTTACCCGGGATCAAAATGAAAGGACATCGGGAGGAATTTGATAATAACTATCTGCGCAGCGAGTATCCGCGGGCAAGATATTTCGGGCTTCCTCCCCTCCCCCTTTCCCCGCGTTCTTCTCGGCCGCATCAGTCGAGTTTCACAACTATCGACGGATATATAAGGCACTCGACTCGTAGAGCTTTAATCAAACGCATTCCGGCGCCGCTTCGAGTCCCGTAGACGAGGCTTGTTACAGCGCGCGTCCTCGCTTCGAGTGCTCTGCGCGCTGCACCGAAGGCGAAGGCCTTTGCCGGATTTACCGCAGCAAAGACTGGCGCAGTGGCCCAGATGTGCGACGACAAAGATTGCAAAAAGACCCCCCCACCTCACCCCCGACAGCTTCTTACGGCGACTTATTTTCGCAGAAATAAATACCGGATGTCGTGTAGGTTTTAAGCGCAGAAATAATTAAAAAATATCGGTTCGCGGTATATACTTTACGAGGTACGAGCTTTCGCCCTGAAATATTAAAACTCGAAAAACGTATCTCCGGATCAAAGTCGAGAGTCGTCGGGTGGAAAAGAACGAAAGGCCGCGCCGCGAGCGTTCGTGAAAACGCACTGAAAAATGCAAAGACATCCGGGAAGGGATCAGCAGAGCGAGCAGTGCGCTAAATGCATTTATGGCGTGCTTCTTGCCATTCCGCCAGGAGGTCGCGACTGGTAAACCTGAAGATTAAAAAAGCGAGGGTCCGAGGCGAAAGACATTAAGCTCTTCGAAAACGAGCGCATGCATTTTGAACGACGAGGTCGGGATTCGTTCGAGATCATCGTCAGGTAGAATCTCGACAAGTACACAGCTGTTTGCACGACGAATATCGGGGTTGGGGGAGAGAGATTAGCCTTCTCTCCGGATCTACTCGCAGGTATACGAACGCGGAAATTGACGTAAACCAGGCTGCCGCTCTCTCTCTCTCTCTCTCTTTCTCTCTCTGGCCGCTTACCCGACATCCCGCGAACGTCGCCGCGAGCGAGCGAATCTCGAGAACGAGAGATACTTGACGGCGTAATAACCTTGCGCCCAGAGAGAGAGAGAGAGAGAGAGGCAAGATCTTTTCTCGAGAAATTCCCTTGTCAATGAAATTAAGTCAGGATCGCGAAATACATATACAGTCCGAGCTAAAGCTCTCTCGCCGGCTGCCTTCACATCCATCTCTCTCTCTCTTACCGTGGATTTATGACGGGAATTCAGATGAGCTTCATGCGGAAAGTTAATTTCTTTGCTGGATAAAAAGTTATGCGATCATTTCCATTAGCTTTACAAGCGAAATCCGAGGGAAGCGAGCTCGGGAGATGGAGAAAGGATGTACCGCGAATCCAGCGGATGTAAGCCTCGGATATTTATACATATATATATATATGTATATATTTGGCTCGTTAAAATAAAATAATGGCAGGGGTAGGAAGGTGGAGGGCTGTAAAAACAAACAATGAAACGCAATGACACGAGCGCTTTGCAATTCGAAATGCGGGCGCTCGAGCTCGATGCGAATATAATTTACTCGCAAAAATATTCAAGAGCCATTACAGATGAAAACATTTTTGCGTACGCGTGTCAAATTCTTTTTTTTTTTTTTTTAATCTCTATATAAATATCCCCGGAAATTGATTCCGATGCCCAGTTTCAGCGATTTTATGTGCAATAACGAGGACCGACATAAACCTTTTTCATGCGATCTTAATATTCCGAATTTTTTTGCACGGGAGTAAAGTTCTTATCAAACAAACTCCCCCCCCCCCCCAAAAAAAAACAAAAATATTTTCATTTAAAAGCAAAAATTCGTGCATCCCCGACCGGATTATTAAACCCCACCCGCATAAACTGCAGCATCACATTCTTCAGCTCGTTTTAAAAACCATTAGCTCTAAATAACCGCAGCGCAGCGGCCTGATATTTATCTATAATTACATCGAAGAATACAGTCGGGAAAAAAGCGTGGCTGCAACTAAAAGTTAACTTTCTCTCTCTCTCTCTCTCTCTCTCCTGCGAAAGGTCAAACCGCAATCGGCAAAAGCATCGCGAGCATATACGCAGTAGTGCAAGTCCGCGGCCACGCAGCCGGACAGCTGTGTTTCTGGAGGCCGCCAGCGCCGCCGCCGCCGCCGCCGCCGCGGGGGAGATTGGGTTTGTTAGGTACAGTCGGCCGGTGCGGGCGTTCTTTTGATATACAGCTAATTAGAGATCAAAATCTCAGCTCTCTCGCATATAGGTACCGTATATAGGTACGGGCTCGGGGTGCAATCCCGTTCCGCTCGTCGCGGGGCCGCATATCTCCGGCTACGTGGCAACGCCCTTTGCCGCGGCGTTGCGCGCGTTTATTTATACTTCATTTGCGCGCTCGCTCGGGGAAGAGCGAATTGAATTCGTTTGATAGGCGGTTCAAAGGCGCGCACGGGATTGATAACGCGCGCGCTCCTCTCTCTCTCTCTCTCTCTCTCTTGTGGAGAAACAAATTATCCGTTGGAATTAAATTTTTCCTCCTGGCTTTTTTAGCGCCACGCTCCGGACGAGGGAAGGCTCTCAAAGCGTAAATTTCCCGACCAACCTGGGCGCGCGTGCCGTATATCCTTCCCCTGACCTTCTGCAAAATTTCGTTCCGATTGAAAATGCGATATTAATTTCGACGATGCGTAAAGAACAACTTTTAGCTTCGTCACTCGTCGAAGGGCAAATTAATAAGTATACCGTACTGATAAAAAGGAAATAGTAATCCATCGGGGTTTGCGGTAAAAGAAAAAGAAAGAGAAGCAGAAAAGCAACCGTAAAAGCAAGAGGAGCATCAGCGGAAACAGCGGTGTATATACAGCCTACCTCTCAACCATTCGCGTCCCGGGCGAAACGACAATCCCCGCGCCGCGCGCTGAAATAATACAGCTTCAAGGGTTGCCGCGCGGAGCCTCGAAACGAAGAGGCTGAGGGCTGTAAACCAGCGCCGTATACCCCCCGGCTAAACCGGCGAAGCTCGCGCGGATACTGCCCCCATAAATTCTATAACGCAAGAGCCACCCCGTATTCGCCTCGTTCCGAATCGTCGGGGGGTAATACATTATATATAAATTTCCAAGCTGCCGACGGGACCGCGCCCGTGCCGCAACAAACAAATGCATAAAGGACGCGCGCTCGGAAAAATTTCTCGCGCGCCGCAGACGCGGCGGAGATCCGTCGGGCTCGTAACGTTAGCGGCGCTCGCGCTCGCGCGCCACCCGCAAACATCCGAGACGCGAAATTCGCGCGCGACCTACGAGGGAGATAAGGAGGGAGAGAGAGAGAGAGAGAGAGAGAGACGATAAGCGCGCAACGGAGTAAAATGCGATTTACTGTCCCGGCTGCCAGGGATCGAAGCCTTTGTGGCCGGAAGTTTCCGTGCGAATGGAATGACGAATCCTCGGGAATAGGAGGTTTTATGTGGGGCAATACGCGGCTCTTTACAGTTTGCTCGACGCTTGAATTTCAACCCTTTTTTCGTGGGAATAGATCGCGGCTGCCGGGGAATATGTATAGCGTGCGCCGCGGAGCGAGTGTACTGGTAAGACACAAAGGCGAGGGAAATTCATCCTCCCTCTCGCTTTGCCAGGCTCTTAAGCCGTAAAATCTGGCGCTGACGTGTACTTTTGGAAAAATTTCTGCCGGAAATTTTGGCCGGGGGAGCGACCTTTTCTTGCGCGGCGCGCGAAAGCTCCCTCGCGGTTTATATTCAATTTCTGGAAGCTTTAACATTTCCGACGTTTCGAAAATTTGTCCGTCACTTGAAATTTAAAATTTCGCAAAGCGCGCGCAGGCATATATCGAGACTGCGACATTTCAAACGTTCCCATTTCAAAATGCTATTTCAAGCTGTACTGCAATTATTTTCCCGCGGAAAATCTTGTTATCTCTTGGGTCCGTCGGCGCGTAAAGTCGCTCCGCTCAATCGGCTCGTCGCAAGTCCGCAGCACCAAGGCATGGCGTCGGATGTTCACGGCGAACTTTGCGCCGAGCGAGAAAGAACGCGTTTACGGAAAGTTCGGGGTAACTAAGCCGGGAGGGAATGAAGTGACCGCAGGCAGGTGTCATTCGCAAGGAATCGAATGAAGGCTCCAGTCTCCGGGAAAGTTGGCCCGCGAGCTGTCGGGATTGAAAGTAGACTTTGGCTCTAGCTTCGCTCCAACTCTCGAGAGGAATCGAGGAGTCGTGTCGAACACCTACCAGCAGTGCAGACGCTTCGCTACCGAAGATGAGATTGAGGGAGACGAGGAATCAAACTCGCCTTGATAATAAGTTTTTAATTTTAAATTGGTCTTTTTATACTTTCAGTTTTATTGTTACTGCTTTTGGATTCTTTGATTTCTTTATTAATTATGGCAATTTCTCAATGCTGCGAACAAGTGGGTGGAATTTATCGAACTATAACTTAGTTACGGGTAGTTGTCGCTGAAGATTAATAGTCGGTTACAAGTCCGCAATAATGTAACTAGTTAGTCGGAAGTTGACAAGTACTTGGTGCAAGTATTTATTACCGAAAAGATTAGTATAATTATCAATACATTAATCCGAATAATTATACGTAAAATTGAAAAATGTTCTTTGTCAGATCTCATCAATAAACAAATTCAAACTTTGAGAGTTTTGCAAGGTCGTGGAGTATTATACGTGAAAACAGTGAGATATGATATGTAAAAAAGTAGAAAAGATAAAAGTACGGGAGATTGAAGACGAAGGAAACTTGTGAAAAGTGCAGAAAGCAGATTTGTCGAGTCTAAATTGAATTCATAAAAGAATTCTTGAGCATTAGAAGTTTGACAACAGAAAAAAGTTTTTACTTCATCGATTTGTATCACAAATAATATCGAATGCATTTTCCGCCAGAGTAAATTAAAATGCACTGGAAAGTTGTTCGCGCATAATGAAACACGATATTGAAAAGTTTCTTTGATCTTCGCATGAATTTTAAGAGTAATTTCGTCAATCAATTTTTTCATAATTTTTAAAATTCCCAAAGGTTATTTTTTTTTTAATCGTGTCAATCCTTTCAAATTCGTTTATCAAATAATAAACAAAGAAACGCCGACGAGAGCAATGAATTCAAGCACAACAAGGCCCGCAAATAAAATATAATTCGAAAAGTCAACGAGAAAAAAGCTGAAGGCGACTAAAAAAGATTAAAGTGCTCTTCTTCGCGCAAACCTCGAGTGAAGAGCCCCGGGAAGGAAAGCGAGAACCGGGCTCAAAGTGAGATGGGGGCAAAATTTATTTTGAAGTGCGTGCGGGCTGACAAACGAGCCGCGCGGTGCGCCTCTCCGCCGGCGAAAAAGTAGCGCGTACCACCCCAGACACGCGAGTTTGCAAAGTTTCAAATGAAAATTGACGCCGGCACACAGGCGCGGATAATATATGTGGGAGCCGGTTTTTCGCTCTGGCTTTCTTGGCTGATAACAAGCCTCTACAATATGCGCTCCTATAAATGAATTAAAAGTATGAAAAACCCTCGTGAAAGGGGCGGGAGGAAGAGGGGCTCTCTCTCTCTCTCTCTCTCTCGCCGGAGTAAAAAAGGAAGTAAAAGTCGGGGCCGCGCCGCGCTGCGGAAAAGTTGGCTTATGCGCTCTCGGCACCGCGAGGTGCTGAAGGAAAGTGCGCGGAACGCGACGGAGAGTATTGAAGTTTTTACGCCCTTCGAGATAATCTGGCTTAATTAATTTAACTCCCGCCAGCGAGCGAGAGGGAGGGAAACGTCTTTCTCGGGCTCTCTACCCCCCTGCTTTTCTCCCTTCTTTTTCTAGCTCTTCCGCGTTCTTTTGACAAGTTGGACGAAGCTCAAAGCCGCGGCCCGAAGAAAAGAACCGGGAGGCAGAGGCCGCGCGGAGGGACGGGGGGAGTTCTTTGCGGCTTTTTTAGACCCGGGAATTTCATTCTTGTTTATCGCGCTCGGATTTGCGCGCGTATACACGCGGAACATTTTTCAAGATACTCTTTTCTTTTCCGTACCCTGCGCTCGTGACATTTTTTTCAATCAATTCGAATTTTCTCACATTTTACAATTCGCCGCGAGGTATATACAAAGTAAGTTTCTCCCCCTCCCGGCTACCCTAATCAACAATCCGAAAGTCGTTTAACGGAAACTTTGGAAAAGTCATCGGAAAGTAGGCGAAGAAGTATTTTAGAGCGAAAAACTAAGCCGCGCTAAGAGGGGAGAGGCGCGAGATAACAAAGGCGAGAGGAGATAGAAAAACTAGCGCCGGAGGATAAATTCGCTGGTTCGCGAGTCCCTCAGCGCGGCCATTTGTCAAAAGGTGGCGCGCGCGGAGGGCGCGGGAACGCGCGATAACGCCAAACTTTCGAGACGACGAGGTAGGCGCTTCTTCTGCAGACGCGTCACCAGAGACTGCGCCAAGCCCGCCCCCCCTCCCCTCCCTCCTTACATATGCTCGCGGAGAAGAAAAAGAAAGCCTCAGATAAAGGGAAACGAAGAAAGTCCGCGCGCGGAACTTTGAATTCGGAGAAAAAGCCCGGAATGATACTAAAAAGTCAACGGCTAAAGCGTTTTTAAGTTGTTTTCCCTGCTCTCTCGCGCCTCGCCGCCTCTCTCTCTCTCGCCAACTACTTTGCGCGAGATAAAAACGTTAGCGTAGAATTTAGTTTAATGGTTTGAAGAAACTATTTAAATTCCAAGCAAGTTGAAAGTACTGGGGTGATAATGCTATTCTCCGCAGTCTTCATTTAGTTGATAAGGCCGGGTGCTTTTACTTGGAAACAAGTCAAAGTCCCTTATTTAATACCGGCCGTTCTCCAAAAAAAAAAAAAAGCTCATTAATTTTTGGCGCGCGAACTGGGGAGGGAAATTCGCAGAAGCGATAATCATGAAAAAGGTCGCAACAAAGGCTTAATAAGGGCAGAGGGGGCCGGGAAATCGGGCAAACGAATAGAGGTTGCTCGCGCTCGCCGCCGGCATTTACACTGCATCTCCTCCCAGTGCCTCCGTAGTAATTAACAAATCCAATTTTAATCGGCAGTCCAATCCGCTTGTTCTACGGATTCTCTCTCTCTCTCTCTCGCTCGCGCGATTCGGCGCAAACTTTCACCGCAGAGGGGGCCGAGGAGAGATAATCGTTAAATTAGGACGTTAAACTGATTACCGGGGCCCGTTTTACGATCTAATTATTTGAGGCTATATATAGCCGAGCCGCCGAGCGAATTTCCATTCCCCCCCCGCCTCGAACTATATATCCTCCTTCTGGCCGTCGTATTTTTACGGGCGGGGGGGTCGCGCGCAAGAAGCCCCGGGAATTAAGCTCGCGCGCGCGAGCTCTCGAAGCGGCCCATAATGTGTGCGCGCACACAATCAAAAAGTTCCGCGCGAAAAATTTACCGCGCCGGAATTTAGAGCTTAAAAGCGTCCGCCCGCCGCGCGCCTCTTGCATGCTTTTCCTGTTTCATTAAAATAATTATACGCCGAGCGCTGTTAGTT
>UCOM01001649.1:0-37451 GCA_900474385.1 Ormyrus pomaceus
CTAACCTTTTGCACCTCTCATGCCAAAACTAGCAAGCGGTGACTATTAGAGGAGCTCATAATGTGCCTAAGTGTGCCGGATAATCTGTTATAATAATAAATAATAAACTTATTTATTATCTGTTTTTATACAATAAAATGATTTTATGAAAATTTTATAAGACCAATTTTTTATAAAACGGGTCTTATAAAATTGTCATAAAAACTTTACAAAATTTTTTCACGTGGGTTTCTTTATAATTGCCCGAATAAATCAAGTTATTAAAGAGTTGACGGTTTTATTTATTTTCATTTTTTCATAATATCAGCAATACCGAACGAGTGCTTTTTTTTTCATTAGCCATTCGGCGCATCATCGTTAAAATTATATTAATCTTTGTCATTGGGCAAATATTGGAAATTCATTTATCAAAAATTAATCATTCCGCATTTACGCGCGCCGCGAAACTTTACGACACTTTATCCGCAATTTTCAGAAACAGCGTCTGCATAAACGTCGATAAAAATATTCGAGATCTGACCCAATTCTCGCGGAGGGTGATGATTATGCGAGGGAACTCGACTCGGGGGAATATGCCACGGCGACGATATTAGACGGTGTGAAGCGAGCTCTGCTCTTAGAACGTTAAGTCACCACGACCGCATCGTCTGACTTTAACGCAGCCAGTCAGAGACATGAAGTTCACATCGGGGGGGCTCAAAGCCTTCAAGGAGTACAGAGTGTAGTTATGTAAGTATATTACGTGTAAGAGTATTGTCTGCCTGATGAAATTCAATTTGAAACCTGAGAGAACGGCTTCCCTTTCAAATGAAGGAGTTACGTCGCCAGATGAGAAGAATGTAAGTAAAATGTCTCGCGTTTCGAGAATGAAGAACGTCTCATTGAATTTTGTGCTGAAAATTCCCGCTTTAATGCCGATTAAATTGATATATTTGATACTTTATGTCATTATCCGAAAAAAAAGTATCGCTAATTTATTTTTCTTTTCAGAAGACGCATTTTAGCCTCACTTAGAGAAAAGAGCTTTTATTAAGAGCACCGAAGTTATTATGTGTCAAAGAAGCCTTTTTAAAGTAAACATTTTCTAAAAGGGCAATAAAAGCAGTCTGAACAAAAGAGGAACGTCAGCTCTGGATGATCCAATACAGCGGAGCATCAAACTTCACAAATTGCCTCGGCCACTTACAAAGAGCTAGATTTGCATAATGAAAACATTTTGCCGACTAATGCCGCTCGCCGCCAGTCGAGGAGAAGCGGAGACTCTGCAGAGTCTGCGGTAATGTAAGCTGTAACTGAGATTCCGCGAAACCGCCAACCGCCTCGAGCGCCGCTCGTCCGTAGATTAACGCAGATTATTGTGAAAACTGAAATAACGAGGAAGAATAAGCCACATCTTGTCCGCGAGAACAAAAGACAGTGTCCCGCCCTATATAATGCCTGGATTACATCAAATACTTAACTTCGGCTCTGCCGAGTCATTACCATCTCTTATGCAGGACGTTTTAGCCTATAAAGCTTCTCTTCCTCGCTGCTAATTTGTAAATGATGTTTATTTAACGTCTCTGAGGTTCTTTCGGGGTAATAGAGTTTTACTATTTGTTTAGAAGGAATGAAAAAGTATAAGAAAGTAATTTCTATAATTACTTGGGCAAAAAGCTATTTCTTTTTTATTTTTCCTGGGTCAACAAAGAAGGCGATACGAAGTACCGAGCGCAACCTTTTTAATGGGCCTCGAGTGAGATAATTAAGTAAACTTAGGAAGTAGTATGGCTCGTTAAAAGTCAAGAAGCGTTATTAATTAATTACACAAAATTCAATTCCATAGTTCTATCAACAATCTTAGCTTTCTGGCTTTTAAGTATGTTTGAGTTTAAAATATTTAAATAATCATTTACTTTTTGGTTTAATTTACGAAAGAAATGTTTTTTATGTAATCCGAATTCCTTACTAAGACTCTTTTCAAAGCAGTATGAAAAATGTAATAATAACAAATTTAAATTAAATTAACCTGTTCGCTTATACTACTTATTTTTACATCAACTTTGCTATCATAAATTTCGCATGATTCTCAAAGCGTATTATTTACTATATTGACTTTCATCAGTGCCAATAACCCTAAAATTCTTCCAAAAAGTGAAAACGACCATTTAAGCAACAGTCTCCCCTTACTTTCAATCCTTGGACATTTAAAAACTTTGCTTATGGAAAATCAAACGACCTCTCGGCTAAAGTTTCCCACCGATCTGCAGCACCTTATCCAAAAGAGACAAATCGCGCCGTAATAGTTTCCCCTCTTGTGCTCCGAGCTCCCCTCGAGTTTAAAAGGCGCATCTTCTCCCCCCCTCGGTAGTTTCGAATGATCGAACTTTACCGGGCGCCATACGCGCCCCCTCCCCCCAGTGGGCTGTGTGCGGAAAGGCGGGAGCCCAAGTCGAGGAGTCTCCGAAGTAATCTCGGCCTAGAGGACGAAACAATGCGAGAGTCGACTCCTTTATCTCCCTTTTTCGGCGTTCGCCGCTGCTAGACAATCGACGCGAGGCTCCACAAAGGGACCTGTACTTTGTATTACCCGAATCCGCGACGCACCCCAGAGCTTTCTACGGGAGTATGTTGGTTTAGCGAACGTCTTAGTTTCGACTGAATTATTCATTACTTGTTCGGGAAATCTTTTTACGAATTGCCCTCCCAGCTGTTTTAAGCAACGGCTTTCGTACGAGTCTTTCGGCGCGTAAAGGATATAGGGATTTTCCGTCCACCGTTCCCAAAGTAGATAGAAAGTTACGTTGTGGACATTTTTAAATTTAGATTGTATTTTAAATTCTCAAACTTTTAAGGGCAATTACCCAGAGCCATCGCGGCTTCGCTCCTCCCGAACGTGCAATTTTAAGAGAAATTCCACTATCTAACGTTTAACACGGGTCGTCCAATTTTGGATCGAGCTCACGTATCCTCCGCGGCGCATTTTCGTAATCGGGCTGTGTAATATGGATGATGAGAATGGAGCGTTGTCTGTAATACTATCGATTTTTAGGGGCTTTCGATAGTCGCGCTGGCGCAACGGCGAAATCTCCGGTGAACATAACGATTTCGTTGCATTACGTGACAATAATAGAAAGAATTTTGGTTTGTCAAAACGTTACTTTTCATTGCCTTTTTCAGTGCTACACTAAACCGGTTTAATCAACTGGACAGTACATTTTTTTGGATTAACTCGAACAAATATTTAAAATGCTCTTACGACTCTCAGAAGCTCAGTATTCGCGGCTTTAATCTTCGTTTAAAAAAAAATATACACTTCTAATTAATTTAAAAGCTTGAAAATCTGAAGCGACTGCTCGGTTAACATTTTTCTTTAAATTTTTAATTTCGCTGTTTAAAGTGTCTGCGAAGGCTCCGCACGGTAAGCCAGAGCGCCATTGAATAATCAAAAACGTCAGGATGGACCTGCATTTTCTGGTCAGTTTAGCCGCTTGGGACTTCGAAATTCCCGACAGAGAAGGCTGTATCTCATTCGCAATTTTAAAAGCGCCCACGGCTTTAAAAGGAAAGCTCGGAGCCGCGCGCGGCGGGGAAGGCAAAGGATTACTTCGCGAAAATAAGAGGAAAAGCAGCTGCCCCCTTGTAATTTAGCGCGGCGTCGCGAAAATAGCGGCGTTATCGAGTAAACAACAAAGGCGACGTCCTGCAACGAGGCGGCAGCGCGCGATACGCGAATGCAAATAAAGCCCGTTTTATTTTCACAAAGGAGCCGTTTGCGCGCTTTAATATACAAAAATAAATTAGTCACCGTGCGCGGCCTGAAAAATTTCGAAGCAATTTAAATACGTAATTTATTCGCTTAAAATTTATGAGTCCGGGCCGAGCTCGAGTACCGACCACGTGCAATTTCTTCGGCATCAAGTATTAAATCATAGTATAGGAGCGCTGTTGCGCCGTTCCTTCTGCCACTCTTCCTCGAATTACATACGTTTTCCGTTCTCCGCCTGCCAGGGGAGCGAAAGCAGGCGGCAAAAACGCCATTGACAAATGAGGCAGCAGTGCGTACGGGGGTGAAGTTTCGCCCTGCAATCTGGATGAATACGTCAAAGTAATGGTTGAGATTCCTCGGCGAGCAGCCGAGCAGGTGTCTCGGGAGACTGTGACGACGTCGTCGTCGACGACGACGACGACGACGACATTCCCGCTCCCTTTCCTCGAGCTCTCGTCGCCGGAAATTCCGATAATTCAATGGTAGGAAGAAATTGAACGACGCGCGCGCGGCTGTGTTAGGAGAGCCGAGATGAGAAGACGGCTCTCTGTCTCCCTCTCTCTCTCTTCCGAGCCGGGGAGCGAGGAACGCGGAATTGGAGGCTGAGATTCGCCGAGGAGAAGGCAGATGTATAGATTATTTGTGTTTATGCGGAAGACACGGGGAAATCGCGTCGAGACGAGCGGAAGACATCCCTGATTCGAATGAGTAATGTGATCAGTTATATTTATCGGGGCGTTTTACGATCTTGAATCGATATCTGAGCATGATGTGTTTATAAACTGCGACAAATATTATTATTAACCTGGTGGAGAATAAAACCTTTTTTAGAGTCGTTGATGTCCAGTTGAAAAATCAAATTTTAAATAAATGAGCCAGTTTTTATTAAAGGAATGGATTTTCAGGTAAGCGTAGAAAATTGCGTGTGAAGGAGGCAGAAGCAGATGGTTTGAGACTTTTTATTTCTCTAATGAATCAGCAAATATACATTGTTGAGAATAAATGTAACGGTATATACTTTATTATGATACTAATTTGTTTTCCCGCGCTTTTTCCCCTCGAATTATAAGATAAATATTACAGTGTTACTCATAAAATAATTCATGCAGCATATATTATTATTTGCTAAATATAAATCACTCGTAATTAGTAATAAATAATGTAATAAAGATGCATTTATTAATTTTTTTTTTAAATCACGCTTCTCTTTCGCATAAATACATATAAATTATGTTCCCGAATGGTCTTGAACAAAGTATCAGTTATTTTTATTTATTTATACAAGACAAATATCGGAAAATGACATTGTCCTGCAGTGTTAAACAAGCCAAGAGAATGTTATAATTATTGAATGTTTCAAAGAAATAAGGTCAGAATTTATTTTTGGAAGCAGAGAGGAAAGAGAGCGAGAAAAAGTGAAAAAAAGTTGAAGAGGGTCGGACGCAGGCTGGAGTTGCGTGAGATTCCATCAAGCCGTTAAAACTCGACAGCTTGGGATACATTGTTTGTATTTATTAAATGCACGAGAAAATCTTATTGAAGTAACGGTAGGCGAGGGCGAAAAACTTAAGGACATGATTACTTGCAAATGCGAGAGGAAAGTTTCTTCCCGCTGCAGTCAGTCACTTCTGAGTACATTTAATTTCGCCGTCGGGACTCGTGAAAAGAAAGTTAAATTCAACAATCTCGTTAAGACTTTCATTCGAGAAGGCCGAAGTATAAAGTTAATATTTTCTTATTATAAAAAAAGAGAACTTGGAATCTTTTTAAACATTTCGAACAACCTGCCTTTAGTATTTAAATTTCGGAATATCGTACTGGAAAGTGCTTTTTAATTATTTTTATGACTTGGGGTTTTTATAATACTCTTAGATTTTAAGTCATGTCATATTAGATTAAATTCTTGGATTTTTTGTCAAACTTTCTTATTTTTAAGAAATTTTATTCGAAAGCTTTCAACAAAAAAACTTAGAGATTCATTAAAAACAATTGATTTTAACAACATAATTATTTATTTTTGTACTATTTTATTTTTATATGTCTATTTTAGAATTTAATGAAAAGTAAACAAAATTTAAACAAAAATTTTATTATTGGAATATTTATAGTCGATTTTTCACTAAGATACAGCTATTCAAAAAAATGAAGAAAAAGAATAAAACCTTAATATCTTTTGAACTAATAAGTTTTGTAAGCAGAAAAACTATATAGCTCTGAACATACAAAAGATCTACCTTTTCCCAAAATTTCAAGCAATTTAAAGTCTTTTTACTCCCGTAATCGTTGGACATAGAAAACTCATTTTTTTTTTAGTTTTCAGCTTTTTATTAAAAAACTAATTCACAAAATGGCTTGAAATTTTGACAGATTGAACTTTCTTCAGAGCAGTTGATAATTTAAATTAAGAATTATAAGCTTTAAAAAAAACACATTTTTGTTAAATACAAGAGAACCATAAGAGCTAGAGTAACTTTTTTCTCTGAAATTATAGGTATTTTTATGCTCTTTGAAATGGTCTATGTTCGATTCAAATATCTCAATCCTATCATTAAAGAAAAGTAAAATTAAATTTTTCGAAAATCGAAAATTTGCAATAAAACGGAAACAAATAAGCTAAACAAAAAAAGATTTTTTTTTGCCGCCATCACAAATGAAAAGCAAAAAAAATGAGCCATGATAGAAGCAAATCCGTTCAGTAGAAGCTGAGATCCAGGCGTACACACACACACATCCATACAGAGATTTTTCAAAAATTATTTATTCTTGTTCCTAACACCTTAAAATACAATTATAACAGGTTTTTCGAACAACTCCAAAAATTACTATCACAAAGCTTCCTCTAGGAGGATTTATAAAAAAGTTGCATAAAAAATTAATTTAAAAACACGTGAATAAGAAAAAATGAAGGTATATTTAGCATATCGCTGCGAGGATTTCTCTTAGAAAAAGTATTATACGACATTGCATAGAGGAAGATATACTACGAGAAAGTATGAATGGCAAATTTAACAATACCGGCGTGTTGAAAGGATCGAACTTTTGAATTTCCAGGCAAGCACTTTGGCAGTTCGATCACCGACTTGTTGGATACTTGCATTATGCGAATTTTGCTCGTATAACACAGCCAACTTCTAATAGTGCTTTTGATATATTTGCCAACTTATTCTTGCATTGAGATACAAACAGGTCTATTTATTTAACTTAGGATGGGAATTGCAAAAGTTTTAAAATTAAGTGCTTGATTTTGACGCTTTAATTACAAAATTACAAATTTGTTTTACAAAACATTCCTGCTTTGATTGATGTATAAAAGTTAGTAGTTGTATAAGTTAATGCTATATAATATGTTAATTTACTGTTACTGTATATTGTTCATTAATATTTTTTTATTCAAACAAAAGTAATAAAAATGCAAGTTAAAAAATACCATAAATGAAACAGTTAATAGAATCTGTCAAACTAGCAGCGTTGAAAAGCGACTCCCATCAGCTATCTCAGTTAGCTTGCAGCGTCAATAGAGCTCGTATCGACCTTTTAAAAGGCCAAGATTAATTAATTAATTTAAATAACTAATTAGCTCTTTACCGGCTCGTAAAATCCCCTCCGGTCGTTGCTCAGTAATTGAGTTAATATCAAGAAAAAGAAGGAGAGGAGAGGTGGAGGCGAGGGAAGCCCCAAAGCCCCAGCTAATTACGTTCGCGCGAACGAAGCCGGAGCTGAAATTATTTGTACGGAAGATCGCGTTTCGCCCGCCGCAGTTACGGGGGAGAGTCAGTGGTTTGTAAACAGATAAGTGGAGATCGGTATAGGAGAGCGTCAGCGGTCGACGACGCCGTACGTCGCTGCTATTGCACCCTCCATCCCTTCTGTATTCATCTCTAATCTGCCCTCCCAGACTTGTGTTGAATAGTTTCCCGTATCGACGCTCGGCAAGAAATGATTGTTACAGCTACCGCAGAAGCCCTGCTGGCTCTATTAGTGCAAGCTTGCTAGCTGTCGCTTCTCAAGTATCAGAGCGTATCGACAGGGAAGAGCTCTTTGCACGCTTTTTGGACATGTAACGCAGACAATAACTGTAACTTGAATACTATTTTCAAATGCGAAAACTGATCCATCAAGCGGAGTTGGCTGACTAAAATGCAAATTACTACTGAAATCACTCGAATAGTCTCAAAGCGTCTCTATTGTGTGAAAAAAGTTGATGTAAAAATAGCTTCAATTTACTTTTTAAGTAAATCAAATATTTAATTATTTTTACGAATTATTTAATTTTTTCTCAAAAGTTTTTTTAAGCTTACATGTAGATGCAGAAAGGTAGGCGTAGATCTAAGAAATTTAAACTTCAAAATCAATGATTGCGTGATAGAAAATTGTAATAAAAGAGTTAATCTAAATTCTACGTTTTTTTTATTAAGTTTAATACCCTTATTATTCTATTACTTACGAACTAAACTTTGGAATTGGTCTTACCTGAAACAAAAATCAATATTCAAATTAGTCATTAAAGAATGATAAATTATTATTAATAAAATGTAATAATTTTATAAACTTTAGTCCACTGATTTTATAATTCATCCTCACATAGTATCATCACTAATATTTGAACAGCGAAAGCGTAACAAAGCTCTCAATAAAAAATCAATTTCAGACTACGGCTGATTAAATAAACTTTTTTCGCCCCCTCATACTCGAGGAGGAACACCTCCTTCACAACCCAATTCAAATCTTCATCCTTCCGTAAAATAAAAAAAATAAAAAAAAGTCGTATCAGACGTACACTCGGTGAGAGAGCACGAGAATTCTGACGAAAAAAAAAACGAACGCAAAGAACGAAGAAGAAGAGAAAAGAGAAATCAAATAAGAAGGGAAGAAAGAAAGAAAAGCGCATCGAAGGCCGGCAGCGCCCAAAGGAAAATTACTTTCCTCGGCGCGTAATCCCCAGCGGGGATGTGTCCGTGGGTATTGAATATGCGAGAGCGTGAGCCCCGAATCCCCGAGCTTTCCGCGCAGTTTTGATCCCGAAATTTCAAGCGGGCCCTCGCCTCTCTCCCTTTCCTCGCGGTGCTTTACATAAAATCTCCAGTCTCTGCCCCCCACGATGTGGCGCGCGGCCGATCTTCCTCTAACTGCTCGCTCGAATCGACACGTGCGCGAGCACCATTCGGGACTCAAATTTAACGGGGATTTATGAAGATAAGCTCGAATAAGATCGAATCCAGCCTTGGGGGGGAGGAGGGCGCGCATAAGTTCCTCGCGCGCGGCTCCGCGGGGCGACGAAAGCTTCGCGCCGGTCGCTTTCAAAATTCGCGTCCTTTCAACGGAATCCGCTTACGCCTGTAGCCGCGCAAACGATTATTTCTGCTCTATTGGACGTTCTTCAGCGGGCGCGGGGGGTTCGTCGAGATTTTTGCCGCGACGATCCCCCGCGCCGATAAAATATGCGGGGGTAATCGGATTTTTTTCTCCCCGCCGGTAAACGCGCGCCGCAGCTTCGAATCTGTGAGTCGGGTAAATTGAAATTTTATTTCGATATACCGACTACTCGACAGGGGAGGGAATCCCTTCGAATTCGGGGAAGTGCATTTTGGCGGGGGAAGGCGGTCGAATCGTAACGCCTTGGATATGACCTCGTTTTTGAAAGGTATATCAATATATAGAGAGGACAATAAAAAATGTTTAATCTTGTAAGTGCACCTTGCGCTCACCGCTAGCTTTGCCAAAATGGAATTGGACGGCGTGGAATGAAATAGCTGACAATTGTTTCTTATTCCGTTAATGGCGCATGTTTCATGCATCTCTTACGTTTCGCGAGAAATTATAAAAATTCTTAGACTGTGATGCAAAAAAAGAGATGTATGTTACTAATAACAGGATCAATATACAAATATGAAATATGCTCTTAGTTTATTGTAGGAGAATTAAAATATTTCCATTCCATAAATTTGTAAGCTTCGGTAAATTCATTATATATGTTTACATCCAATATTAGCAAAAGCTTTGAAATTTACATAGCGAGTTCTTTGAACTAAAGTAAATTGTTCATATCAGAATTTAGTGAATACTCTATTATATTCGTTTTTTTTCATTGTTTACGATGAATATATTCCATATCTTTATTCATAATCATATTGGAATAATATTTATTATTATATATTATTCATTTCAATTTATTAAACAAATTTGAAATTTATCTCATTGTTTAATTCATTCGCATGTATTTATTTTAATTACGTGTATAATACCGAAACATATTATTCAGTAAAATGTATCAAATAACTTTTCGATTACTTATATTCAACACAAAAGAAAAGCTAAAAAAAACTAATTGCCCTAACTTTAAATTAGTTTTCTCAAAGATTAAAAGTATTTATTAAATCCTAACGCAGTTTACGAGGCTATATGCGTTTCATTGAATGTCGGAGAGCTCGAAGCAAAGGGCAGGAAGCAAACACGTTCCACCTGTAAGATTTGAAAGCGCGCTCGGTAATAACTGTCACATCGTGCACTCGAGGCACGAAGGAGGAGGAGCGAGACGGCCTTATCGATTGAGCGTTACTCCTGAAAAGTTATCGAGCGATTCCTTAATTAAGGCGGGCAACGCGAAAGAGAGAGGGGGAGCAGAGCTTTAAGAGCGCCTTAAATCGGTACTTTGCAGTCGCGAAATTCTGCTTCGCGCGGCGAGTTGGCAAGTCCCATTTCTCTTCGCCGCGCGATTGCCAATAAAGCAGCTCATGATCGAGTAGGAAAAGCGGCTAAACGTCGAGCGTAGCTAAAAGTGAACGTCGAGGGACGAGAAAGGGAACTTTTGGCAGCCATCCGACGTTTTGTTTCACTTAGCAGCCTCGGCTTTTTTTCTCTTATCTCATTCCGCTCCTCGTTCTTGCTCGGCTAAACCAACTTGCCGATCGAGTAAATTAGAAATAGTGCTTTTAGTCGATTTTCGTTCTATTTATTTAATTGCTTTTGTCGAAAACCTTTAATACTTAAAGATAACAATTATTAATGGTCTATTATTTCGCGATATTATTTAATGGTAATCGATAAATCTACATTATCTATATTGACAATTGTTTGCAGTATTTTTAAAATAAAATATTATGATATATTCAAAGGCACTACTGATTTATGCGAGCTTAATACGTTTGCAAGTATTAAATCCTTTAATGTATTCGATTGATACGCATCGTTTCAGTATTAATATTCAATAAAGTTATTTTTAATAATAAACAAATATAAAGATAAATAGCAAGCGAATATTAAATGCGTGATCCGCTTTAATTTACGAATATTACTGGCCTATTTGATTTCGAATCCTCCAGAAAATTGTTTGTATTGAAATTGTTTGACGCTTGACTTAGAATGCAATGATAACTTAAGCTTTCGAACTTTACGGGTCTGACGCTTTACGTTATTACTACTGAATTGGTTTTCCCAACATTCATATTCAAGGGATTCTAATCGCATTGGCATACTACTGACGTGATTTTAAGTGATATGTTCAGACTTATTTAATCTAATTAATATTCCTCAAATAGTTTAATTTTCCATAAAATCCATTAATTAAACGAGCTTTTAAGATACCATAGACGTCGAGTTCTAATATTCACTTTTAGAGCTACTTCATTACTATCTAAAGCACGAAAATCTAATCCCTCATTATTTTCCTAAAAAAGGGACATCGATCGCACAGAATAGCAGTAAGCCGTCCCTCGCAAATCCCCTGCACAATAGCGCCTTGGTGACAGCGTACGGCCGCAAAAGGTATCTTATATCCAGCGAAGTAATTCAAGATGTCCGGCGTCGGACCGGTGGGAGGCGCAAAAAGCTGCCAGCCCATTAGACACCCTGTTGTCTAGTCCAGGCGTCATTAGAAAAAGCAGCGGCGGCGGCGGCGGCGGCGTCGCTGTCCCCTGTAATTCAAGGACCTCCCCAAGCACGACAAGGTGAATCGGCGACTCCTCGGCGCCTCCTCCTCCTCCTTCCTCCTCCTCGGCAGCAGTCTGGGGCTTGTTTACGCGCCGCCACCGTATATATTCGCCCACGCTCTCGTTCCTGCGTACGCGGCCCAGTTTTAAAGCGGCCGGCTGCATGCAAATGACCCCCCGGCTCTTTCTTTCGTCTTTTTCAATTTCTGACTTCTTTCTCGCGCTGCTCGTTTTTCGGACGCGCGGCAACGACGTCGTCGCCCCGAGAGCTCTTTTAATATTCTTATGCGCGTCTCCCGCTTTACTTTTGCTCCCCGTTACGGGGCTCCGGGAACGTCTGGGGCCGCTTGCTTTTTATTGTTATTAGATCTTAATTTTGGTTTTGCGCAGATTTCGGGGATTATTCCTTCTGAGCTTGCTCCTTTCGCTTTTGAGAATTATTTTTAAAGGGATTGAGTTTAAATTGCTTTTTACCGCAGCTGAAAAGAGGAAACCTAATACCAATTTTCAATTCGATAAAATTGACAAGTTATAACTTTTAAGAAACATCAACCAGCTAAAGTATTTTTAATATACCGCGATATTTGAGAGACCGAGCGAAGGCAGATTCCTCTTCCCCCGAATATCTTTCTAATTAATTACCGAGCTCCCCTTGTCTTCGGCATCGTTCGGTTTTGCTCGTCGTTTCTTAATTTCGCCGGCGGCTTTTATGCTCGCACTTTGTTCCCGTATCTATACTGCTCGGCATGCGACACAGTACGCCGCTCGGAAAATCATGACGGAACGCCTCTCATTAATACTGATTCTTCTGGCGAGCCAACGACTCCGGGGGCAATAAGACGATGGAACTCGCGGTGCGCGTCTCGTTAAGCTCCCCCCGGCCTCCCTGAAAATACCGTTTGTTTGTCTCCGCAGGCATCTAATGACAAAGAAATCGTCCTTGCGGCCGAAAGAAAGGGGCTTCATTAGAGCCAGCTTTTGGAAACTTTTCTTTATCGGACTCGCGGACGAATTTCCGTTTGTCGTGGTATTATTCTATTTTATCAGGTCGATTCGCAGCCTCGAAGAAATATTATTATCGTTTGTACTAATTGGAATTCTCTGTGATATCGGTTCGGTCTCGAGAAATTTAATGTTTTCATTCAACAATAATCTCAGTTCAAAGAATTATAAATAATATGTATACTTTTTCATTTTTGTTGGAGAAAAAACATATGGGTTTCTTCATCTAGATACTGATTTGCTTAGATTACTTTGAAAGAATTTCATTCATTTTATTATGATTTAACTAATTACAGTAAACATTTTATTCAAACATGATCGAACAAAATGTGAAGCGTACTTTATGAAGTTTATAGGATCAATTTTTCACGCCTGGAAGCTGCATTTTTAACGCAACTCGACAGTCGCGCAATGCGATCTCATTTCTCTTCAGCTTATCTTCCCCGAATCGAAGAATGTATAAAACTTTTATTTCGCGCAGCAAACAACAGCAGAAGATTTCCGAGAAAAATGATAAACGCAATAAGCGTACTCAAGAGCAACGAGATAAAGAATCGAATTGTCGGAGTATCCCTAAAATCGCGATAAATTTCAATTCGAAGCTGAAAAAGGAGGCAAAGAAAGAGACAGATAGAGAGGGAGATAAAGGTGGGAGGCGAGAGAGCGCGCGGGGGAAAGAAAATGAGAGCAAAAGCGAGCGAGAAAATAAAAAGCGGAGAGAGGACTTTTATCTCCGCGTTTTTCACGGCAAATCTGTTCGACGGAGGAAAATCGTCGCTCACCGAAATATATTTCCATCGACTCGATTGTCCGCGAGAGCGACTCCCCCATCACGGCCGGTAAAAATCTCTCTCTCTCTTCCCTTCGAAGAGAGGGAGAGAATCGTCGATTTTTCCGACGGCGCGCGGGCCCTACCTCCCCGTAATTTATTCCCTCCGCAAAAATCCGGGCGCCTCTCGCTTACGCGAGAGAGAGAGAGAGAGAGAGAAAAAGGAAGAGCTCGGCGCTCGGATAGGTTTAAGATAGTTCGGAACCGGTCGGGCTGTCTGTCACTCGGCGTCGGCTCCGTGTGCTGCTTATTTAAGCGGACTACGCCTCGCCCTCCGTCGGCATATACGCACGCGCGAGGAAGCCATTAGTCAGCTGCGCGAACTGCATACTGATACGCTGGCTCAGCTGTAGTCCCGTCCGCCCTGTCCGAGCGGGAAAAACCGTTCGCGCTGGACGAAGATACGAATCGACGGATGCGTCATTTACAAATCCGAATACAACGCGCCGCGAGCGCCTTTTTTTTCTCTTGGCTCGTCCGCGCGCTCTTTGGGAATAAACGCCCGGGGGCTCGGTGAAATTTCAGAAGCTGCGAGATTTGTTTTTACGCGCGGCTGCTCGATCAAGGAAAATTTCGTGATCTCATATTGGACAATGTGAATGGTGATTTATTTCGATGTGAATTAATCACAAGTACTAAAGATAACAATTATTTTTATCAAATTAACTAGTAGGCTATAATTTTCTGATATTATTTCCGGGTAATTTTTTACAAGGATATTTGGCTTTAATTAATGCTTGTTCATTTAAACTTTATGCAAATGCGTATTCAACAATTATTGGGATTCCGTAACGAGGGATTCGACGAACAATTTTTATAATTAGCTGCATCACTGTTTAACTTTTCGCGACGCCGAATTACAATGCAATCTACGTTTAATTTCGCAGCAAAATTCACTCGCACGATACAAACAGACTGACGAAACTTCAACGAATATTTGGACCTTATTATTATGTGCTCCAAAATAAGCGTATACATTTTTCTATTCAATGAACGCATAAAGAGAGGCGCTTCTGCTATTTTCTGCTAGAATTTTCTTTGTTATTCAGTTTCGTCAGAGGCGCGGAGGAAGAAGAAAACAATGGCCCCGACAGTCGAGAGAGGAACCGAAAAAAAAAGAGAAGAAGTAACAGAACAGAAACGCAGCGGCAGAAAAATATTTACGAAGAGGAAAGCAGAAAGCAAAAGGGAGCGAGGCAGTGGACAAGTTTGTTCAGGGCAAATATTTACGCGAACGCGGCAAAATTGCGTCGGGATAGTCAATACAGAGGCTGCGAACGACGGCGATGAGTCCTTTCATGAGCTCGGAATTAGAAATTACACAACCGCACTGTGGCAGAGCGCAGCGCTGCAACAGAATTAACTCGCCTCTATGCTCCCATTCCTGAGGAACTTGACTCGCTCGAAGCGGCCGGCAATCAGGAAATTCGTTTTTCAAAACCCAAGCTGCACCGCGCGCTCTCTCTCTCTCTCTCTCTCTCGCTTCGTTTCGCTTTGCCTTTATGAGTCTTTAACAGCTTCTTTACTGGCCTTATGAGATGCTCGCTCTGCCGGTAGAAAATCGCCTTTTTGCGCTTTTAGGAACGCTTTTAGTATTTTTATTAGCGAGACAACTCTTCGTACTTGATAAACTCCGCTTTTTTTTTATTAAGAAACGTCTGTATTTATCCGAATCCGTTCGAAAAGCAAAATTAATATTTAGTGGCAGTCTTTTAAAATTGTTATTTCAAAAAGTAACCCAAACTGAAAATGTTTGGGACACCAGTAAAGTCGATTTATGCATAATAATTGTAATTTCAATGAAAATTTTAATTAAAACTTGTATATAATAAGCGTTGACAAGCAAAAACGCAATAACAGACTTGATTAAAAAATACAAAGCACGTTAAAAAGTGTTAATAAGAGGACTTGATGCTAAATTATCAAGCGCGCGATTTAACTGGAAATACAAAATGAAAATTTAATAAAAATGCTTAAGACTTGGTGTAAAGTAATCTCACTGGACTTAATGAAAATTTCTAACTTACAACGAGTTTGCACACGCTACTAATAAACTTGAAAAATTCGCTTAGCAAAGTAATTCAATTAGACTTTGAGATTATACTGCTTTTGGCATTGTGCTGCTTAAAACACTTTCGTGATTAAATTTTTATTCTATCAAAATGATTCTGCACACGTTGAAAGTCACGTTTTCAAAAAAATGGTTAAATCTCTATACAAAAGCTTTACACGATCAAGTTGCATGGACTTCATTTTCAGACAAACAGCACAAAAACTCGTGCAATATGAATTTTAATGAATGGCGTAGTCGGCAGAATAAGTCTGCTTTGGCTTATCAGGTAGAAATTAATAGAAGCAGCTCTCTTTCAACACACGCGCTCTCATTTCCATAGAACCGAGCGCTCTAATCAGCAAAAAGTCTATGCCTAATTCCCTTTTTCGCGTGTACCGTCTCGCGACTGGCTTTTTTACGGAAGGACCGTCGTCGTCCTTATATATCCGGCGGCCACATCCGCGCAGCGGAGGCAAACCTCCCCGAGGGGTAAAACCTCGGTAATTTAACGTCCTCCTCTCGGCTTTTTCCCTTCTTTGCCGGGCTGAAAAGTCGAGGTTGCTTCCCTCCGACGACGACTCGGGGAGGAACCTCGTTATATCCGCCGCAGAGGAGGAGAAGAAGCGACGAAGACGGCTCGGACGAGATATTGTGTGTCACAGAGAGACTCGCAATCAGTGCGAGCTTCCGGAAGGAACGAGAGACGGAGAGAGAGGGAGATGGGAGCGCGAATCGAGAGCATAACGAGCGAGGGGACGAACGCCCCGATTCTCTAACTGGCATGTTTCGAGGTAACGATTCTCTCCCTCACTCGCGCGCGCGGTTTTGAATTCTGCCGTGACTCGTATTTCCTACGCGGCGGCGCTCCCGGTATTTTTCTTGTGCGCGCGACACTGGAAGAAGCGGAAGGAAGGAAGGAAGAAAGAAAGGGGAAGAGTTCTAGAGGCGCATTTTTCTCGCTCTCTCGCTGTGTATGCCTCGGGCTTCGATTGAATGGAGAGGCGGAGAGAGAGAGAGAGAGAGAGAGAACAGATAAAGGTAAAGCTTTCAAGAGGAGGTTTACCCTTATTTCGCGACAGCAATTTGCATGAGCCGACGAAAATATTGACGAATTCATCGGAAATCAAGAGAGCGGGATTTTTATTTTCTCTTTTGTCTTGGATCTTTTTTATTTAAAATATTAGACTTTTTTTAATGATTTTATTTTTCAACGGCTCCTTTAACAAAAAAAAGTCTAACTCGATTTTTGTATTACGTACATATTAAATCAGCAAGAAAATGATGTATAACAGTCTTCCGTATATTTACAGATTATACAGAAACTTTTGTCATAATTTAATGCCTTACACTTATCGTAATACTTTGGATAAATAGAAAAGTTTCAGCTTGTTCTTCGCCTATCCCACCCAACATACTTGGTTATTATTTCAGGGCTGTTTGCTAACACTTACACAGCTCATCCCCTAATCGATCTAATAGAATATTTCGTTCTCAAAGTGTAATCCCACGATATTTACGAGCCAGACTATTTATACACTTCCCAAGAATCTCGAGCTAATCTCCAGGAAAGTTGGAGAAAAGAGTAGGGATTTTGTAGGTTACGGTGTGCCGCGCCGTTCGTGCAAAGTTTCCACCTCCGAATCGATATACATTCCACTCACGCACTAATATAACGACGTGAAATCTGCAGTCAGGCCATCGAGCGATCGGTCCATTGTTCGTATCCGCCACTTCTGCCCCCTTCGAGGACGCACAAAGGGACTCTGCCGGCCGAGAAAGTTCGCCTGGATATTTCGCGGTGTACGCAGCACGAGTAAAATCCACAATACATCGCGACCCGAGCGGGTGAATAATTCAGAGCAAAAAGCAAAGTTTCTCCCAGGCACTTTTCTGATTTTCAATAAAGTTACTTCGCTAAAAAAGCGATTTCTCCGCTGTCAGGCTTTTTCAGTGTCCGACCGTTTCTTTTTCGATTAAAAAAGATTGCTGGAACTTTCTCGAGAAAACTCGATTTGTCTCTGTTATTTGCACGCAGATTTCCTGTCAAAGTCATTAAAGTGCCAATAATTTCGCGTCCTACAATTTATGCCTTCGACGTATTAACGAGTGTAAATTCAATGAACGTCGTTTTAGTGTTGAGCACTAATAATTTTAAATGTATTACTACCGAGAGATATTTTACTACATCCGACATTATTGATCCCCGTAGAGATATTCGTTTTGCACAGTTAATTGTTATTAAGCGTAAAAAAGTATATATTTTTAAACTTGTTAATTCAATAGCAGTCACTTGGATTGATTGTGGCCGAATTCCAGCGTAAGACGGCATTACAGATTTTGAATTTAATTAAAAGTAAACAGAGCGGCCTTTGACAGCGGACGTGAAGAATCGACGAATCATCAGGCTGATAAAACAATTCGGTGACGTATCCGTCTGTCAATCAATTTAATCGGCGGCCATATTTTTCCCTCGAAATCCCCCGCCGCGACAACGAGAGAGAGCGTCGCGCGCGGTGTAAAAGTAAACTGGCACGCGCCAATCGGACGTTCAAGCCGGACCGTTTCCTACATTGGGCTGACGTTATGAGCGACGTGCGTCCGTAATTTAGGGGCCGAATTTGCAAGGGACACACCGCTGCGAGCCGTAGATTTCAATGCCATAACGCTTCAGTCCGCCGGCTCCGAATCCTAGCGCGAGCATTAATCGCCAATTTACAGCTGCGAGTTTTTTTCCCCGGGAACTCCGCTAAATCACCGTTTTTTTTTCGTAATCTGAGCGCCGATGCCGATAATGGGAAAGTACTCCGTCGTAAAATTCTTTTCCGGTGATTTATCGGAAATGTCAAACTGGGCAAATAACTGTTGCAACTTGTTTACGTTTAAATGAAAGATAGGGCCGCCGTTAATTTAACGCGGGGTAATGAATTTCTAATCGTAGCCGAGGCACACACTTGACAGTGACGGTTAACTGGGTTGTAAATTACGTGATATACAATCGGAACTATAATTAGCACCAGTCTATTTACTGGAATAGTTAACAGTAATGCAAAGCATAGGCATACGTGGGTCGTAGCAAATATGAATTCGTAATTACATCTGCAGCTAATTTGGCAGCGGCGCAGAGTTAATTGTATTTCGGGTAAGAACTTTTAACGCTAAAAGACGCACGATTTTAGTAATTGATGAATTATTCGTACTTTTGAAATGATTTTTGTTTCCAATTCCTTGAAATACAAGATACTTTAATAAATTTAAATGATTTATATTTTTATAGAATTTTGTAAATTCTTTGCAAGTAAATTTTTTATTGTACTGTTTCAATATTTCACTGGAATGCAGAAATGCTGTAAAAACCTGCTATTTAAACTTTTATGGAATTTCCTTCTGAAATAGAAACGAAATCCAGAGTTTTCAGTTAAAAAAGCAATACAACCTTTTTACTAAAGTAATCCTAACATACCAGTTTAATAACATCTAAAAAATATAATTCTGAGATTATTCCTTACTTTTTTAACGAAAAAAGAAAAGGCAGTGCCTATACTTTTTTTCTTCAAATCCTTTGAGAGAAGGAAATGGCTCAGTCGAGCAGAAACATCAGACCCGAAAGCGCATCTTAATTGGAATCGTAGGAACGAGCGGTTTCCACAAGCACGACGGCGGGGAAAGAAAAAAAAAAACGTGAGGATGGAGGAGGTTTCCTCTCGCTTGGCCAGGAGAAACTTATTTCGCTGCCATTTTCCTCCATATGTTCCTCGCTTTCCTCTCGCCTTTGCTACTTTGTAAAGGGGTGACTTGCTCATCCATTTTAATCCCTCGCTCTTAGAGCGACTCGCTCGGAGCAGAGCGGCCGCCGAGGCTTCAAGCCCAGGAAAATATTGCCTACCAAACGGCGGGCTTCAAACCGCTTTCAGAAAATTTTACCCTCCCGCGAAAAAGCCCCCCCGCGTTATTTATGGCGCGGGCGGTTTTACAAAGAATTATTTAGCGATATACCGAAAAATTTATTCGATGCATTTATTCAATGGATTCAACAAATCGAGCAGCTCGCGCCTCTTCGATATTTTATGAGAATTGCGCCGCTTATTTATGAAATTTAGATGTGAATAAATTCCTAGTTTTGGGTATTCGCAACAAGATGGGATTGGAAGGAACTGTTTTTTAGAACACTTTCTAGGTTGAAATGTAAAGAACTTGTTAAAGAAATTTGTGATAAAATAATTTTTTTAGAAAAAACTAGAGCGGTTTTTATAATTTTTAATTAAATAAGAACAAAGAATTTTTATAATTTAAAAGCTGTGCTTGCAGTTATATTACAGCATAATTTATAATTCAATTATAGATTCAGTTTACATTTTCTGTTCATTACTGATTTCTTACAAAACATGTTTCCGTTTGATTATTAATTTCACAATCCGCATTTTACCCAAGATAATGCTTTTGACGTTTACAAATTTACACGCCCAGTTTTTAACGAGAAAGGGGCTTTTACCTAGTAAAATCAATCAACTCTGATCAAATGATTGAAGCAGTAAACACAGTCAGTCCCCGAGACTTAAACAGATTCAATCAGCGGACGAATGGAGAAGCTCTAAACTGAAATTACGGTCGCTCAGCACATAGCAGAGAGCAGAACAGACCGGAGAGCGCGCAGTGTCCGAAGAAAGGAAGGCACGTCACGGCTGACCCTTCAAAGCCGAGGAGACAGCCGGGACTAACGGTCTCGGCAATGAGACAGCAGTCCGACAAGCGAGCTGCCGGCAGCGAGATTAAACGCCGAACGTGCGCCGCGCCGCGACGGTGTCGATTTCGCATCGAACCAGTAGCTCTCTCGGCGTTCGCGCGTGCGACATCGCAGGGCGTGGCCGGGTGCCGACGAATACGAGGTGGGGGCAGAGAGAAATCGAGCCGAAAACTCCTTTAACGGCATTAACATTTCAAGGAGTCGCCCGGGCGAGACTATGAGAAACGCCGAACCGATATCTGCCGCTCGGATTATACTAACTCGGAGGATCCGCCGCGTGCTCCCGCATCCACTCCGGGGATCAGTCGAGCCTGGAAAATTCGCCACCCCCAGCCACCCACCGCACACTAACCAGTCGATTCGCTCTTTTTCAAGCTCGAACTAACTGCGCTACCTGCGATTTAGCGCTTTTCTAGTGGCCCGCCCGCTGTGTGGCCTGGGGCCAGATGCGCCGTGTATTTCCTCCGTTCCGCCGCTCGAGCGGAAAATCAATCTTAGTTTCGAGAGCTTTTATATTCGCGCTGCGATTCAATTGTCGGGGGAGGAGGGGGGGGGCTGCCCCCTGCAGCTGCGTTATTGCGCTTTCGGAAAATCTAGTCGTGAATCGCAAAAGCTCTCCGCTCTCTCGCCTCCCAGAATTGAAATCAGAATTATGCTTTTAGTTTAGCGCATTCGATTTCGCGAGAGACCAACTTCGAGATATATCGAGCGCGAAGCCGTAAAGAAAATTCAACTGGTTTTATAATGCGGCGCGACTGCAAAGCGAGTGGCGCGTAATCCGGATTGGTGGACGGCCACTCGGGATAAACAAAACAAAAAAAAAAAAAAAAAAAGTCCCCGACGAAAGAAAAAGAAAAATAGCCCGCGCCGCGCGGATGTAGGCGCGCGCACAAACACGAAGCAGAGCAGCGGCGGCGGCAGCGGCATCGGGAGGGGGGGTTAACTTTTTCAACGGGATTTGGAAAGGCTGAAACACAACTTCTCTGGCGAACGAGCGCGAAGAGTAGGTTTGGCCGGAGCTGGATTTGGAGCTTCCGCGGGAATGGCGCCGAGTGGAAAGCTTCGTTGCTCTCCGTCTGTCTTCCCCCCTCCCGCGCGCGCGCGCTCGGCAAAGTTTAACGATTACGGGGGATCAGACCGATCTCGGCCTGGCTTAGCAACTCTCCGAAACTCTCCGAGCGGGTCCCTCCGGTCTTCATTATCGGCCGGCCAACGAATTTTAAAGCAGAGCCGTCTCTCCGCGTCCGGCCTGCCCGCGAGTTCTTATGAATTTTATCCAATTATTATTGACGCATTAACCGACCGGATTAGGAGGGGAGCTTCGATTTCAGAACTTTCGGATCGGAGGGGGAACGGCCACGTCGCTAAAACGATTAGTTGCGGAGTTATCGAGCCGTAATTGATGCGAGTCGTAATTTACCAAAGCAGTTTATAGTTTTTTTTTTTTCAATGGAGAATTTTTGCTGTTTTTGCCTTTTCATCGACGATCGGTGCATTAAAGTTTAATTCATATCTTTTGTACCAGAAAAAAAGTATCTCTGTGCTGTATTGTGCAATACACGGATAAATCACCGAAATTGATACTTTATTCAAAATTTATAACATTTCTTAGAATTTTAATAAAACATTAAGAAGTTGTAGAAAACAGTGCATGATCGTTTAATTGCGTAAGCTCATGAAACGAAAATGATTATTTGCAGAGATACCTTTAATATGGCACGTGCGTCTGTTTGGATTAATGTAATAATCTAGAATTACCTGTAAATTTGGTGGACAGTGATCGAGGAGCTCCAGCATGTGCCTGATATTCTGCGCATCCTGGATTACGAAGTTCAGCTCCATATCGAATTCCCCGCCTACGAGCTGCAAAAGTAAACGATCCACGTTAAGGTTTCACTCATCAATACGCTGTAATTGTGTAATCTCTTTCAATATATAATTTGAAATTTAAAGGGGGAACTCTTTAAAAGAGTTAAATCAAGCGAAAATTATATAAAAACGATGACTGGCTTGGGTAACATTGCCCATTCGCCTGTAAAAGACTTTCGCTCGAAAAGCAGAAATTTTCGCCAAGCGTATAGCTTCCAACGTTATTAAAATTACAGGAAACATTATCACTCGCATTACGCGAAGAACCGGTTTTTTTACGCGAAGAGAACAGAGGTTGCAATTTTATAAAAGCTCTCCGTACATCTCGGCACTGCCAGTGATGCGCCGGGGCTTTTTCTGAATTATTTAAATCCAAGCCGGTCTCGCGTCAAAGACACGGAAGCATCGGGTCGTCCAACTTTAATATCATATTCGCCGCGTCGGTTCGTCAGCGAATTTTGCCCCTCTCTTTTTTTCCTCTATTTACCCAGCCAGACGTTCCTTTAATTTCTCTCTAACGGACATTCTTTTTCCCGGCATATACGGGGGATCCGCTCGTCGCGACGTTCCTTTTTGCCTATAACGTCGCTCGCGCGTCTTTATTCTTTTAGCGCGGCGGCATTAACCCGACTCTCTCTCTCTCTCTCGCTGCATTCGAATAAAAAAGGTGAATGCTCCCGAGCACGTTGCACTGCTCCGGTTTCCCATTAACACGGAAAATCACGTTGACTGCACGATTCTCTCTGTGTCCGTGCAGTATAAACTCGGGCGCGTTCCACTGCGCCGCCGCCGCCAGCGCCGCCGCTGCAGCTCCACTATCCGATAGATTCACGAGGGTGAATTCGAAGCGAATTCTCTTCTTTTTTTTTTTCTGTCCGACCTTTTTGCGAGCGCTCCGGGTTTTTGGACACTTTTAGCACGGCACTTAACCGAAGAGCTACGAGCGAGTCTTTTATATTCTTTTTAATTACTCGCGGATTAGCGCTAATGAAAAGCGCGGCGGCTGCTGAGATATTTAAGGTAATGAGACGCGCTAAGGTTGCAATTATTTAAAAAGGCGTCGGAGCAAATTGTATGGAGAAGAGGTGCTTTTTTTTAACCGGGTGCAATTGAATCTTCTTCGCCGTTTTTAAATCGGGACTACTTTGCTTAGCGAGGATTTTCATTCGACAATTTCTGGGTACATTCAATGAAGTTTGTGTTCTCGAAAGCTTTTCGGGAGAAAAACTTACATACAAAATTTTATTTATCCACTTTCGTCAAACCTTACAGATAATTTTTCAAATTATGCTAAAAATACTTTTTAATTTTTCACAGAAATAAGTTCGAGTAATTTTTGCATTTGAATACTTAAGTTAAGAAATGAAATTCTATCTACGAGAAAATGTTGAAAATTCCCTGAAAAATGGACGAAGCGTTAGCAAACAAGTTTAATAAAATGCAAAGAAAACTGAAGAACATTTGGAGCAGCACGTGCTCTTTTACATCTCGCAATTGAAGCGAATCTCCGCGAAAAATCTGTTTTATTAATTATAATTTAATTTTCATCGCTGCAAATCACCTAGGAGCGATAAAGCCAAGCTAGAATAATTCCTCGCCCGTCGCTATAAAGAATCCGGTAAAAACGTGCCCGGCGAGTAAAATCAGGAACATTAACATGAAATTCTAAAATGCGCGTACGCTCGGCTTCTTTCCTCGCGAAAGCGAGACCCTTGACGTCGGCGTGTATTGCTCGCTAACCGGACGCCGCCGCGGAGAAGCGCTTAATTTCCGGGCAGCATTTCTCCTCGTGCACCCTCCCCTCTCTTTCTCCATTTTCCCTGGACGCCTCGGCATCCCGCTTCGATTCTTTGTATCCTTCCTCCGCGGCCTCGTCTTTATCCCGGCAGCTCGGCTGAGCGCAAAAAAGTCATTATTTTTCTTTTTTCGATCGGCTGCGCCGAGCGCGCATTTCCCTTTGCCATCCATCATAAATTAGACTTTGGTATCGGGACCGCCGCCTGCGCGGTAAATGCGCTTTCGCCGGCCTTTAAATTTGCGCTCCGTTCGCTCGATCCGATCCCCGGGCGAAAAGTTTATTACAGTTTAAGAGCGATACGAGGATGAATTTAACTGGCGCCGCCGCTGCCGACTCGCCCCGCTTCCTTCGACGCGCGTTTGAATGATTGCGGAGCGCCTCGAGTTTTTCTTTGATGTACGCAAGCGCTTTTAAGTGAATTTTAAATTCAATGTCGGCGCGTCTTCGAGCTCTCCAAGTATTTATGAATACGTGCAGGCTAAACATTTATTTACTTTTTTAACGGAACCGATGAAATTTCCATAAATATATGATAATTTGTTTTATTTTGATTAAGCAATTAAGAAAGTTCGCTTGAATATTCAAAATCTTTCTCTATTATTTATCACCCGCTCAAGTTAGATAACAAAAACTTGGTTACAGCAATATAATGAAAGTGAAGTCTGCGTTTTCTAATTACGAAAGTTAATTTAGTCGTCTCTATAACTTGCGCGCTCAAAGTTTCGCCGCGGCTCCGAAAGTATTAAGAAATAAGCAGAAATTTACTTATTCTCTTCGTAAACAAAGGATTAAATTTCGAAGCAGTTTATAACGAAAAAGTATTTTCATAAGTGACTCCGCTCTCCGCAAACTTCATTCGGCGCGGATTCGAGTGTAATTACGATGCCGCTCGAGAACGTCGTTAATTTGAAAGTAACGTCGCCCCAGAAACGTGCAATTTCTAGACGCTAGTCATTGAAAGAGAGAGAGAGAGAGAATTTGGACAAAGCTTTTCTCTAGCTGCAGACTCTCTCTCTCTCTCTCTCTCTGTGCCAAGGCGAGCAAACCGCGTAATAAAACGAGTTTGCCGCCAAGCGAGGATAACTTAGATAATTATACCTGCGAACTAGAACGAGCGCATAAGACTCGGGGAAAGCTCGACGTAACGTGCGAGCAATAGAAATTCAAGGGAGGGATATAGATTTATTCGGCTGAAGCGCAAAGCTTGACAAAAGGGGGGGAATTTAAATCGAGGGTGGAGTCGAAGAAAGTTCGAAAAAATCGGAGAAGCTGAATGTGTCGGGGAGGATTAATTCCCGTCTTAATTAAATCTGAACCTTTGGAGAATAGTTCGCTACCTTGAGATACAGCCGCTCGTAACTTGGAAGCGTTTTCTTTACTATTCAGCATGAGTCTTTGTCCACTTTCATCTCATTCTTTCATTGTTTTCCTCTTGGTTTAATCAACAGAATTGGCGGACAGTTTTTTTTTTTTTTTTTTTTATTTACAACTTATCCTTCGTTCGCATTTTAATTGTCCTATTTTTCCTTCGAGCTTTTATCCCTTCGAATCTTATTTTATTAAGGTTTCTTTCAGTGAGAGCTCTGTGGCACGAAATTCGGTAGATCAAATAGCTGCGCCGAGTAAATTGCAAGCGGCTTTCATCTTTATATCCGTGTTAACGAGACAACGTATTGATCGGATACTCTGTTGGTAATACACTTGATACGTATTATACCTGCAAACTTGTACTTTTTCTCATTATCTTCTCTCGTTACAAATAATCTACTGTATGGCGCTAAGATGGAATTGCAAGACTTCTAGTTTTTATGTACGAAGAATGTTGAAAATATAATTGCAATAATTAATATTTATAAACACAATGCGAGAGTATGGTAATAAAGACAATTTACATGTTCTTAACGAAGGTTCCTCCATTTAATTTAATATAATAATATTTATTAGAATTGAAAACACCAATACGAAGCAGTTTAAGTATTTATCTGATAGTTTTGAGGTTGATAGACTCTATTTTTAAGGTCTGAATGCGGTTCCAAAAAACGTTTATTTTAGAGAAAATTAGACCATTTTCGAGCAGTGACCGTGCAAATGGGTCTTTCATACTCTAAAAACGGTTTCAATTTCCGCCAGTGATGCAACAAATAACCAAGTTTATATCGAAAACGGTACTTTTTTTTATACCTGGAAATACGAACAAATAACTCGAACTTTTTATTTACTGCAATACTGAAGTCACGTGCAATAATTTTACGAATATCGCCATGATGCACATTTCCTACCGTTTAGTATCTTATAAAAATTTGGCCGCGTTCCATGCGGAATCTTTTTATTATGCCATGAACGCTAATAAAAATACCGAAAATTGCAATTTAAAACCCCGCTCTTAAAAAGCAGCGCCCAATCGATATATCGAATTATTCGCCAGTCCTCTTTAGCAAACAGTTCGGCTGAATTCGTTTTGATAAAGAAAAAAGGGGAAAAAAAGCAAGGGCTGCCAGCAGCCTCGTAAAAATCACTTAGCAAATAAAAATATCGATAGCGGCGCCCATTTGGGCGACCGGAATTCACTATTCCGAACGTCGATTTCGACAAAGAGTGAGAGAGAGAGGGAGAGAGAGAGAGAGAATAAAAGAAAAGAGATGCTCGTTCCCGGCAACAGTTGGAACGGATTCCTCCGGAGAAGCAGAGTTCCCCTGTGTGTCCCTCGTACGAGTCTCCCCGTTTACGGCCAGTCGGGAAAAATAATTAATCCCCCGAGGAAAATAAGTCGGGCGGGCCTGAAAACTTGTGTGTGCCGCATTATTATGGCTGCGGCTCGAGTTATTGTTATCTTGCGGGCTGAGCCCAAGTTTTGCTGAGTCTGGAAAATGGAGAGAAGCGGTTTGGCCGAGCGTTAATCATAGAAATAGGCGGCAGCTGCCTGTCGGAGACGGGGAGATTATTTTTTACGGCCACTTTGCGCCTGTCAATGTTTAATAACGCATGAAGCCCTACCACCCTCGGCGAATGTATTTACACGTCGTCTCCTGTGTTTTTATTCTCTCGAGAATTTTACGACTTAGGCTGCTATAAATTTTATGTGCTTTCACTTATCATAATATTTCTATCAACGGCTGAGCAGATATTTTGTAAAATTATAAGTTCGTTGAAATTAATGCGGGTATACATTCTGAGAAGCTTTTTAAAATTATTCTAAAATGAAATTTATTTTGTATTGCATGCTTTTATATTTTCTAAACACTGTTATTAAGATTAAAAGTTATTAAAATCCTTAAGGTACTTATAATATTGTGGAATAAATAATTATTACCAAGAAAATGTAAAAGCTTTTTTATAATTTTATTCAATACAGAATTATTATACTTCTAAAAGACTAAGAACAAAAGTCTTTACAGATTTTTTTTACTAAAAAAGACGCACACATAATTTAATTTTATTGTTTTATTAATTAAACTCATGCTCACACCCACATAGGTAAGTCTCTTTGCTGACGTGATTCTTCATTGTTTTTACATGTATATATCCAATTTCTATAGTCTACCGTCTGCAAGCTAACCTTTTTGTTAATACGCCCAGTACTCTTGCTTTATCGAAATATTTCGATGAAGGGAAAATAAAACCACGAACAATCCTCTTCGATTTTCGTGTTGTGGCTTACTCAAAATTGATTTGCCGAAATTAAATTAAGATTGGCAATAAAAAATAAACCTCGACCTGCCCTTTAATTCAAGCTATAAACTATGAACTTTACTTTAAAGGAGGATGTCCACGCCTCGTATAAAAATGGCCCCACTATCAAAAACTGGGGAAACGCTGGGAAACGTAAAAAACATTTTCTGTGTTTTAGAGCACTTAATAATCTTTAATTTCAACAAAAAATTTATATGGGGAAATGCAGGAAAAAAGAATTATAAGGCTTTAAACTTTCAAAAATAACGTGAAGAATATATCTATAGATATAAGGTTTTCAATAATTTTCAATACCTACAGGCAGCTTGCCATTAGTATATAATAAGCAGCTTTTCCATGTTCCAGTTCATTATTCAGCGAAAAAGTTATGATTACATCGAAAGATTATTTATGAATGAAATTTGCCTACAACTCTCATTAAAGCAGTTATTTGGGATAGAAAATAAGCATCATAATACCGTATTCACGAAGAAAGTATTGATAAAAAATTCATAAAATTTTTATTTACGATCCCGAGATCTTTTTTAAGCATTTAAAAATGAAACGAACGCCACTCGAACATTTAATTGAGACGTTACTCGAACTTTTGAAAAATTCTTCAACAATAACATCCCAAGGCAATTATGCATTTCAATGACTCCAAAGCCAAAGAAACCCCCCCAAAAAAAAAACGTTCGCACATAAAGTTCGAAGCAAGAAAGCTCGCCGCGCGGAAAAAAGAAGTCGGCGCCCCTTTTTTTACAGCGCAATTCGAGGGAGCCCGGAGAGCGCTCGGAGCCTCGTTCGCCCGAGAAACTAAATCTGACGAGGAGCGAGCACGGAAAGGAATTAAAGAGAGTCGAGCAGAAGACCTCGGGCAGAAACGAAGAGAGGGAAAAGCGAGGAGAGACTCGAATTAGAAAGCGGCCAGTAAGACAGCCGCTAATTGGGCGGCCACTCGGTTTTACACCTCCTCGCGGTTGAAGATCCGCGCCCGGCGAAAATCTGCTTGTTCAGCGCTGGAAACAGCGAGCGAGCCGAATTCGGCAGCCCGCGGGTTATTGCCAGCCGTTAAGTTGACGTTGATCTCGTCAAACTACCGGGGCGGGGAGGGAGCCCCTCGGGCAGAGAAAGAGACGGCACGGAGGGAGCTGTATCCTGTCAGTTAACTTTCAATATCTTTCGGCGTCGACTGTCAACGAGCTCTGTTGCCAGCGAGTTTTCAGGATCGACTTTTTTTTAATATTTAAGAAGAAACATAGAACGCTCTCGACTTTGATGCTGCTGGTTTTTATCTGAATTCGCGTCAAAGTCGGTCAAATTTTTTATGATTTTATACCGCAGTTTTGAGCTGCAATAAAAATAAAATAAAATGTTATTTCTGGCTGATTAAGAACGGGAGAGGATTAGGGGGGTCTCGTAAAATATAAAAGTTTATTAGAGGAAAGAGAGGATGTTTGATTTTTGAAGGCTTACTCACGCGTTTTTAGAGAAGGAGAAATATTCGTTATCAGAGAGCGACGAAGATTGATACGCTTTGTACACGTGAACAATATGAAAAATAATGGGTAGGATTTTTGTAAGCATACGGGACTGCGCTGAGCCCGAAAAAAGCTCTCATTGTTTTTAGTCCTTTCATCGCGGATTTCTCCTTTATTTTATCAAATAAAGCCTTCATGCTCGCTCGTTCATCCCGATATTGAGACCCCCCCCCAGTTCTTGTTCCGCGCTGTTCGCGCGGAAATTTCTGATCGAGTTACCTCAAAGGTATCCACAAGTATGTTTGGAAGCTCTGAACGGTTTTCAATAGCCTCTTGGAAAATGCGCTACTTGCGCGCTCGTTGACTTCTCTGCGTGGCAGAACAATGAGTACACAATAAACAATTGCGCTTTCATAAAGTTTCGATTTCGAACCCGGATTTACTCTGAATCTTCAAATTTTACGTTCAATTGTGTGTTTGATGATTGTTGAAAGTGTTAAAAAAAAACTAGCGATATCACGTCGCGTTTGTGAATTTTACTTACGTCCATAAATTTTTATCTCGGACGTTGAAAACTGGAAAACTCTCTTTTGAAGCTTTTCTTCAAAACACCGTAGAATGCGAGCTTTATAATCCACTTAACATTTTTAAAGAAATAATATTATTACACTTGGCGTCTAAAGCTTTTATAAATAAAAAAAACTAATTAAAATGGCATCTCAACGGGCTCTAATGTCCGGTTATAATGAGAATACCTCGCATTACTTTCTGCGCAAAAAGCGGGGGTTCGCGCACATATCCCACAAATGGCAAGACCCTAATTACAAAGAAACAAAGGCACGACGGTAGCCGCGGCGGTCGAGAGAGGGAGAAAGGGGAAGAATTAAAAAGCAATCAAAACTGCGCATTCCCAGGAAATGAAGGAAAAGTAGGAGTGGTTGGAAGGGAGGGGGGGGAGTGGAAGAAAGAGGCAGGAAAGGACAAAGTCTGGCGGGTTTTCGCGTTGCCTCGGTAATTAGCTAATGCGCCGCGGCTCTTCTCCTCTGTTTAACGCGGCCGCAATCGTTAAGCCGGCCGCGCTTATGGAAACAAACGGAACGTGATCCGCGCCAGGCTCATTGCTTATTCATTCGGCCGCTCGTAAATTTCCTTGCGATTTTTTTCCCCCTGCCTTATCGCCGTGTGTGTTTGTGCGCGCGCATGTGTGTGCGTGTGCGCGGCGATAAAAAGAGCCAAGGAACGAGGCATTAACGGGCCACGTTTTAGACTTGCCTTTTTTCGCCGTATCCTACTTGTTCTCCCCTTACTTCTTTGTGCCTAGCCGGTTCGGTATTCATATTTAAGTAGAGCTGTGTGAGGCTATCTTGAGCTTCCTTAAGTCCCTTCTAATTAGGCCGCCTACTTCTGCGAAAGCCAAGTCCCGGTTCTGGATTTATGCGCATTGTTACCACTTAGAGACTGTCGTAGAAGGCGTCCCTTTTTCTGTCTCTCTCTCTCTCCCTCTCTCCTTCTCTATTTCTCGGTCCGCAGCTTTGAGCTTTAGTTGATTGTCGCGCGCGCACGGCTGAGCTTGCGACCGAGCTAATAGGGCTTGCTATGGTATCGTAAACCAGCCTTCGGGCACGTCTCGCGGTTCCGATGGTTAAACCGTTCTTCCAAGTTTCTCGGAAAATTTCATTGTTACCGCCAACCCTACTTGTTATAAAACAATTAGAAAAATGTACTTGTCAAAAGATGGAGTATTAACTTCGCTCGCTGAAAGTGGAGTCTTTTTTCCAGAATTTTTTCTAATTCTTTTAACGAAGCACGTTGTAATTAAAAGGAACTTCAATTTTTAATCTTCTTTAAATAAAATAATGACTTTTTGCTGACTTTTCACGCAAATACCCCAGAAAACATTTTAGACTTTAAAACCATATCACGGAGAACTGCCTCCTCCAAGCTAATTACCTAATTCAAGACTTGCTACTTAGCAGCGCGTAAGGGAAACAAAGGCACTCGCGGGCGCAGAGTAATGCATAATCCCACGACCGCTTAGCTCCCGCTGCAAAGACGCTCTCGTCTCGCATTTGCATCCGACTCGAAGTTTAGCGTGAAATCAATCCCACACGACGTAAAGACGGGGGCGTACCTGCATGCATGCGTGGCGCCGCGAGGCGAGAGCGCTCTAATGAAATGGCGACGGCGACGGTAACTTAGGCGTCCGCGAGTCTCGCTTGCAAAGGAACAATGCAGGTGAAGCTCGAGATTTGCTGGCAAAAAATTTCAAGCTTCAAAGGGGATGCTGCTGGTTGTACTCAAAGGAGACAATAGGCTTCTTGTTTTATTTAAATTGTTGCTGTTGCCTTTACTTTGCATATTCTTGAATATTAGAGGAGAATTGTTTAAGCTTCATTTTAAGGATTTAGCGGTATGGCGCGGTTTGCGATTGACAATTTTTACTTTCACTTGGGCGTTGCGCAAAAACTGACGAGTTTTAAAATACAACATCTTATAAAACAATGTTTTCTTGGCAATGAAAATGAAAAATACGCGTGTGAAAATGCATTTTAAAGTAGGGTTGAGTTGCATAAATTTTAGTGCACAGCCGACAAATACGTTGTTTCGCTACCGCACTGCCATTACTTACAGCGATTGCAAAGATAAATTGTAGCAGCAATATGTAAGCGCGTTGTTTTGCCACCCTACGCTTTATCAACGCGAGACGTCCAGTAAAATTTATTCTGAAAGAAGCTCTCGATACTGTAAATAATCTTCGCGAGAATGAACGCGAAATTTCTCGCGATAAAATTGTGACCAACTGCGCTATATCAATAAAACAAAAAAGAAAAAGCCACTTCTCTACAGCGCATTTGCAAGAGAAGCTTCCGTGCTCCGACTCCCGACTATATTTCCTCCCTCGGAAAAATGTCTCTCGCAGGCAGCACCGAGCCGCCGACAAATACCTCGCAAGTCGTCGCGCGAGCTTCTTCGAGCATTCGCACTGTCGCTGTTCACTGTCGGCGTTCACTTGAAGCCGCGCGCTTCCGCGTCACTCGTCGAGGATTCGCTTAATTAATGAAACTCGTGACGAGCCAGGCCGCGCGCGCCACTTACCGCGTAAACGAGGGTTGACGCGCGTCGCGCGCTTTCATAAACAGCTGAATCTTGGCTTCGGCGCCTAACTTTCGCCGAGCGGTGTCTTAATCGAGAGCTACTCCAGTCGCGGGGAAATGCAGATTCAATATTTAGCAGTTGTTCAACTGGGTTCAGGAACTCGGTGTGTCTGACTTGTGCGTCTAATGGATTCGGCTAATGTTCGCGTGTGATCGCTTAGTTTTTCAATAAATGTATAAGACGTATCACGTTGAAATAAGCTAGCTTACTTCTTAGTTTGCTAAGTATTTATCTGAAGTCTTAATTATTACAAATAACTAAAATGAATTTTGCCGCTGTAAGCTAAAATTTCTGAAGGAGCGGTTTTTAACTAGAATCTAAACTTTTCTTTTTATATTCACGCTTTATCCTTTGTGTCTATTAATTTTCTCGTGCATGTATTTTACAATATTAATATGAAGGTAGAGAATTTTATAAAATTTTTATTATATAGTTTTAAAAACTTGAATATAAACTATTTTTTATTTAAAATAACGACTTCTTCCGACTGCATGCGAGCGAGGCAAAATTATTCGAAATAGACCTTTCCCGTTGAAATTTCAATTACTTTAAAAGAGCGAGAATAAGAACGACGAGCTCGTACAAGGATGTTTAGCGTGAAACGAGAGACTTCTAAAGCGCGGCGCCATCATACTCCAGGAAACTGCGTTTTTACGCGGAAGAACTTTATTCAGCGCGTCGCATATAATGTGGACCCCCGCCTCCTTTTCTCTCTCCCGCTTCCTCCTTCAGCTCTGGAACTTTTTCAAATGCACCCTCAGCGAGAAAATTGCGCGCGCATCAGTGTCAGATATCGCGCGCGCGCGCGGCTGCGAAAAACGGAAAGGAGAGTCCGATGACTCTCGACAAAGCGAGAGTCGAACTTCCGTCGCGCGCAGCTCAAACGCCCAACCGCCCGCCGGAATAGCGGAGCAAGAGAGAGAGAGAGAGAGAGGGCGGACAAAGTCGAAAGGAGAAATTCTCTCTCTCTCTCTCTGGCCCTGAACGCAAAGGGAGTCGCGAGAGCGGAAAAAGAGCTGCAGCGCAAAGAATGTTGAAATATGCCAAGTTCGTTCGATCGCAAAATATTGCTTTTGCCGGCCCTTCCGCTGCCGCTGGTAAGTAGAAAAGTTTTTCGCGCACACATATTCGGCCGCGCGCACGAGAATATTCGATTTCGAGTCTAGGCGGAGGTAAAGTTACCGAGAGCCCTGCCCTACAAGCCAGCAGAACTGAAAACCCGACGCGACACTGAGTTGACGTGCGATTGGCGCTCTTTTTTTTCTGCCGCGCGAAATGTTTTTGGAGAGACGAGCAAACGGAATCGTTAACCGTGTGAATTCTGAGCAAACGCAAGTGTAAATGTTACCGTCTGATTGTTCGTTTATAGAGAGGAGGAAAATTAATAAGATTGTTACGGATGCGATACGATAAAATAAATACCAAAAAGACATTTTTATTTACTTGTATTCTGCTTATATTTTATGTTTTGTGTTATAGTTTAATTAAACTGTCTAATCTTCCAATATTTTTAAAGATTTGAAAATATTATATTTATTTCACAAAATATAAAAATCAAAATAAATTCCAATCTGCGGCGAGGCGAAGTATGTTTACCGTCCCGTGCCGGAAAAATTCGAGATTTTCCGAAAATAAGGGAATCTACGGACTCAGGGAAAACACGCCGTGCAGAAAAATCAAGTGAGATTCGGCAAGAGGCCTTCGGGGCGAATTTTTCTGGATGCAAAACCTGCGATTTTTTGAAAAGGTGATTCCAATCTCCGGGTAGAAAGGCTGCGAGGGTATAACTCCATCGCGGTTTTGAGTTATATATAACACGAGTAATCACAGCTCTGGCTGGTCTTCTGGAAAGACGTCATTATCCTAAGATTGTCTATTAACTTTATTAAACGTGTGTGAAAGTCGGTCCTTGCCTAACTGCGTGCCATCGCGTGGGCCTGATCGGCTCGAACAGTTCCAGTGGAGACTGAGTTTTTCGTTCAAAAGCACGTTCAAATCGCTTCCATCCCACTTTAGCTGGATTTAAATTTCAATTAATCAGGGTTTTACCATCCGAGATGTTCTACAAAACTAAGCTTTATTGTACCAACACTCTCTCGTCCAACTGAGATATCTAACTAATTCACTTAATAAACTCATCTACCGCTCGAAAGCGTGAGAATTGAAAAGATAGAATCAGAAAGAATATTGTTAATTTAGAAATTAAAATCAAAGTGCAAAGAAAATTCAGTATGATTTATAATTATTTAATTGGTTCCATGCCCGTATGTAGGTGACTATAATGGAATTACTCATAATGCCAGTGATCGTGATGATGGTAAAAGCTTTTAATCAGCGCAATGAAATAATGCGCTGATAATATAGATTGAACTGGTCTTTCAGCTTCTATTATAGGAGGCTGATTGGATTTTTCACTGAACATTAATAATACGAAAGAATGAAAAATTATACATTTAGGATTCCGCGACTGGAACTTTTAATAACTTACTTTTATTAAGAACGAATAATATAATATTTTGTAGTGAATTTTACGTATATTAAGCTAGCATAGCCACTTCATAAGCCCATAATCAAACCATAAGCATATTTTGTCGCTAATTTGTTGCTAATTTGTTACGCGGTGCCCGATTTTGTTGCTCCAGCCGTTCCCGTGAAACAATGGATACGCTAATTTAATATTAAGCTACCGTAACCACTTGCTGTATCTCTTGACCTGATAAAGCTATCAATACGAGACTGGTGGCATCATTGTTGCTAATTTATTGCTCAAACAGCTAATAGGTTTTTAATTTGTTGCTCTAGCCAATTCCGAGAAACGTGGCCCGGGTTAGCTTCAAACTTAATCTAGCACAGCCACCTCTGTGACTCCGCCCTTAATTATTGCTTGTGCATCAACGGCATATTTTGTTGCTAATTTCTTGCTCAAAAAGTCGATTGGTTTTTAATTTTTTGCTCCAATCGATTCCCAGAAACGCGGCTCACGCTAGCTTAAAACTTAAGCTAGCACAGCATTATGAAGTGGCTACGCTAGCTTAATATACGTGTGACCGCTAAAATTACAATCTTCTTTACCGTATAAAAATATGTATACAAAATTAAAAATTCAAGAAAAAAAACAATTACGGAAATAATAATTGGGTACCATTAGTGCATTTTTTATATTTCTTATAGAACCCAATTACAAAACTCTTTTTTAAATTGAATTTTTTTTACGAAGACATGTTGAACTTCATGCACATAAGAATCGTACACTCAAACATTGTGCAAAATTTAGCATTGGTAAATTTACATATATATAAACATATTGGGCTATGCTGAATTGTGCACAATTAATATGTGAACAATTTTTATGTGCATGTATAAATAAACCAGTGCCTCTACGGAAGTCAGAAAACACTTCATAACCATCATGTTTTTGAAGCGCCTTTAATTTTCTTTTTCCTTTACCGCTTACCTTTGAGAATCCCTTTAATTGTTAAAAAGAAAACAATGTTGTTAACAAAATCCAGAACGAGACCCAGAATGAATATTACCGTCGTAAAAAAGTTTGACTCAAAAGTTAGCAAAGCTTACACGAAAACAGTTCAGATTTGAAATACACAAGCCGCGGCGTGACTACGGCAAAGTGAACTTCATTCGTCTGAAGTACAAAGCGCGATAAAGGCAAGCATCAAAAGCCGGCAAGAGGGAGAGAGAGAGAGAGAGGCGGTGAGGAGTATCCTCGTGCGAGATCTCGTCTAAGCCTCGCAGATGTTGCAACGTCACGTATCCCTTTCTGCATGACCACTCATACTTCGTCGCATTACAGCTCCGCACTCCTATTCGTCATGCATATGAGTGGCTGGGGTGCGGAACCTACTTTTCCGAATACGAAGAAAAATGGAAATTTATTTGCCGCGAGGCTCTATTTTATCGGATAAAACGACCTCTTTGTTGCTCTTGCTAAAGGTGCGTCTGGTTTATTTGTTTACATGAATATTTCAAAGGTGCAAAAGTCAGTTTTGAATAAAAGCTCCAGAATAGTTTTAAAAGTAACTTACACATTTACGTAAAAGTAGGTAAAAAATGTAGATCTGTAATTGAAACGCTCTTAAAAGTTAGTATCTACTCCAAACTAGAATTCGATTCCTTCGAAACTCACATTATTGCTAACGACGTCACACTTGAAAACAAAGAAGGCATTCGGGATCAGGACAGTGATTGCCTTTCTAACCCGAGTTAATTGTGCCTGAAACAAAGCACCTTTGACTCGTCGCTCGGCTCGCAAGTAGCGCAAGTCCAGTTTGCGTTGCCGCCTCCGCGAGCCTAATCGCAATGATAAACGCTGATTGCGACCGCGCCGTGTTTTCTCACGGCTCAATTTCACGCGCGAAATAGCCAAAGTCGCGTCTTTGCAGATTGCTCTGTGCCGGAATCCCTCCCGCAAAAGGTACTTCCGTCACCCGACTACCGGGGGACGCCTCTGGCGAGCTTTTGCTAATATTGTACAATTCGTTCGTTCGTCCGCGCGGGGGAGGGTCGGTATACCTGCGCGCGTGAGCATAAACAGTGCGCGCGCAACGAACTCGGCTTTGCTCGAGATTCAATTACCAAATTTAATTTCCAATCTTGCTGCCTGATTTAAAGTTCGGTTCAGCGAGCTGCGCGCTTCGAAAATTTGATGCTTTTTTGGTTCAGTTTTCGAGAGTACAATGTTAATTAAGCAGAGTGAAAGGAAAACTTTTTTTTATATGCCTCTAAATTTCAGATTGGATTGTTAAGAATATATTTTCATTTTCGAAATTCGTTTTCCTCAATAAAAGTGAATGTACAGTATACTTTAAGAAAATAGACACCAATCTAAAAGAAAAACACTTTTCAGATTTGCCTGTTAGAGCGAAATGTTCGCGTGTCAGCGAATCCGTAAAATCTGACTTTACGACTAATATAAAATTCGAGCTTACGCTCGGAGCGAAATTTTTACAATAAGATATCCCCGACGAATTGTCTCGACAGCTGCGTCGAGCGTGCAAATCTCAGCGCCGCGGGCGAATTCGAAATTGAGGTTGTAGGTCGTGTGCGCGCGTCCTTGCCAGATTGGCCACTTCGGTCGTCTGCTCGAGATCCAGTGATTAAGGAAAGTTAAAGGCAGACACGGGCTCGATTTTAGCCGCATCCTGTCTCTTATACACATCTGACGC
>UCOM01001650.1:0-37279 GCA_900474385.1 Ormyrus pomaceus
TATAAATAATACATATATTCATTATATTAATAAAAAAATAATGTATTAATATGTATTAATTATATTTCGATACACTATATCGAATTTTATTTTATATCACGAGAGCAGAAAAATCATGACATAATAATGAGTTTAGAGTGATATAAAATAATATATTATGATAATCAACTAATTTTTATTAGCACCTGCATAATTTTTTATGCACTTCCGCGATTTTATGTGCTAGTATTTTAACCGCGAGTTTCTACCACGGCGCGAATTTTTACCGTGACAGTTCTGTAAATTTTTACCCTGACGACCGTAATGTTTAGAGAGCGCTTGTCAATAGTTACCGAAACCATGCGGATGTCCCACGTTTACGATTCGTAACGTTAATTTTTCCGGTAACTTTAATTGTAAATTTTCAGGAAAAATTCTCTCAGTGTGTGAAAGTTTCTGCAATATTTTCACTTACTTTAATTACTCACTTCGCATAGAACCCCAAGACCCCAGATTCCAAGAATTCAGAATCCGCGTCCGACCGGTCGCCGTCCACGTCCGAGACTCACCATTGGAGCCTCCTCTTAGCGTCGGTGGCTGCCGCTCCGGGGGCCCCATCCCCCATAAATACACCATATTGGCCATAAACCTTTACATTCGCGTGCATTACCCATTCCCGCTTCGCCGACGTGTATATGGAGGAGCTGAGCTCCCCGGTGCCTTCGGACTCTCTCCCTCTCTCTCTCCTCTCGCATCCTGTTATCGAATAACCCGACGGCAGGCGGCCAGCGGTGGCGGCTTAACGGACCGGCTGGACTCTCTCTCTCTCTCTCTCTCCGAGGAGCGAGAGAGGCATCGACAGTTCGCACATGTGTGCACGCGCGCGCGCCACGTATCGAAATGGGCTCGTAAACGTCTCCGCTCGCTCGCTCGATCCGCGGCCGGGAGCGAATATTTCGAGTTCGAATTTATTTCGAGATAGCTCGTATCTCGGGCTGTGCGAGGCACTAAACGCGCGCGGAGAGAGACCCTACTGATTGTATTAATGTCGACGGGAATTTCGGGGGATGGAGAGAGAGAGAGATGAGTTAAAGCTGAGGGACGGATGTCTTCTCTGATTGCTTGTTGAGATTTTATTTATGCGACACGGAAGCTCGTTTGAAGAAATAACGAGTCTACTTAGAATTCGGATTGGAGCGAAAAACTTTTTTTCGATAATTCAGCGTATACATTTATTACATCTGTGTAATTTGATACGCGAAAAAGTGCATATTCGGTAAATAAAAAATAAAAACTTCAGGGTGTATCTATCTTTATTACTTCCCGCGATTTATCACCGATTCGCGAAACATATTTTACCAAACGATCGAGCCGTAAAACTTCTAATTTTCACCACTCGAGCATCGCTCTCGGAGCCCCGGTTAAAGTTTATCATCATCCTTCGAAACAATCGGCAGACCATACAGCCGGAGCTGCCGCGGTCCTCGCCAAATCAAAGCTCGCGCGCGCGGAAGACTCGCGCGGTGACTTCATGTAACGCCGCCCCATCTCTCCCGCGCGCACACACACTCGCGCGCCCCGTGCATGTACGTCCTGATCGATATGAAACTACTGCACAATGACGAGATGCCGTAATTACGAGAGGGAGAGAGAGAGAGAGCGGCGAGCGTGTCCAATCATCGAGTTCTCGGGCGCGCGCTTGCTCGCACACACACACACACACACACGCGCGCGGACGATGTAATCGGTGTACGCATCTCTCCATCCTTTATCCCGCGCCGCCATTAAACTCGAGCTATCCGAGGGACAGCGGCCGCCGCCTGTCAGCGGCGACGACGCGGGGAAAGTTTTCGACGTCATCGACAGCAGCTGTTATCGCCCGAATGAAAATCACGGAGGGAAATCGCGCGCGGGGGTATTTTTCTCCTCCGACGCGCGCACTCGGCGAGCGCGGTTGTACGTGTATTATATGCTTTTGTTTTTCCCCGAGCGCGACCACCTGCGGCGCGCAAATTAAAATCTCATGATTGTCGCCGTGTAATACAGAGGGCGGGAGAAATTCAATTATTTTTCGGGAGCAGCGTGACAGATCGCCTCTCCGCCGCGGTCTGCCGAGCGCTTATAATTGTGTTACGAGATAAACGCGGAGGAGGACGAGAATAAAAGGCACCGGACTTACCTCGGCTGCGGGAATCGAACCCAAGACCTTCCGTTTTCGTGACGGATGCTCTTCCCACTACCTACCTCCTCTTATTGCGGGATGCGCTCCGTAATCAGACCCCTTATGCGCATGACAATTGCAAAAACAATCGAGCCCGTTGTTTTAAACACGGTATAACGATAATAGGTGGCGCGACCTAACCTCCAACGCAAAACTCGAAAATACCATATCCGCATTTACGTCATCCATCAAGCCGCGAAAGAACGCCCCTCTAACGCCGGCCCGTATAACCCGAATGCAGCTATTTGCCGAAAATTTTGTATACGAGCTCGTCACGTGACACCCCCCCACTCCCCCGCCGAGCCCGGGGGCCGCCATTACGCGCTCGCGGCGGCGGCGGCGGCGCGGCATCAGCAATCGAACGACTCTCCGGCGCGTAAAGTACCGCGACGTATTGTATATCGCGGGCTGCGGAGACGTAAAACGTTGCCGCGCGCGCGCACTCCCCCACCGAAAGAGGCGACTCTAACCTTTACTCGCTGCACTACCTTTTACGAGGGCAACCATTACGAATGCGCGCATTAGACTAGACGCCGCGTTTAATAATCCATCTCTCCGCCGCCGCCGCCGCCGCCGCCGCCCGAGTGTCGCGCGTAATAATGCCGCGCGTTTTATACGCAGCTCGCCCGCCGTATAAAACGAGAGAGCGAGGAACAACCGAGCTCGTAATAGAGTACAAAACTATAAAAGAAGCGGAGCTGGACCCGCGCGCAATGTTTATTACGTAATGGACGCGCGCGCGCGCGCGGCGCCTTTTTGTACCAACCCCGCCGCTTTTTCGAACGACAAAAGCCGGGCGATCCGGTTTTCGGACACGCGAGGGGTGGTCGATCGCCCGTCGGCACCGGAGACAAAGCGACTTTGCATCGCGATTTTTCGCCCGCGGCCCTTTAGAGGGTGGCTCCATTGTTTTTGCGGACGTTGCGCGTCTCATTTTTCCGGGTTCTCTCCGTTAATTAGAGGAGAGAGAGCGCCGAATCCGCACACGCACACACACGGAGGTGGGGCGGTATTGATTTTGGCCGAGTGATTTAGGAAAATGGGCAGAGGACGGCTCCTGGCGTAACGCGATAAAGCTTCAAACGGGGAAAATAGACAGTTTTCAGTCTGGCGGGGCGCTTAAATTGGTCAATTTCACGCCTCTCGTTTTCCTACGGCGTATATCGAGAGAGCATCTGCTCTCGCGCGCCGCCTCGTCGGGACTGTTTCGCGATGACGACTGCGTGCCTCGGAGTATTTTGCGGGGAAACGATGGCGATTAGCGAAATTGGCGCCGGTCGCTCTCTCGCGGCTTGGAACACGGCTTGAATGGGCGATGTTGATTTTAAAAATTCATTCGGAAGAAGTGAACCCCTTTGGTTGGGTCGATGGGTCTAATTTGAGAAGTGGATCAAAGAACCCGTTTTCGGAAATGATTTTAAAATTTATTTGTACGGCATCGTTTATTGATTACTTCTTTTTTTTTAAGTGCCCCTCTTTCTTTTGGACCTCATCAAAATTATAATTATCAATATATAATTGATCATCCAGCAAAACCACTCTCCAAAAATGAATAAGTGAAATTAACGTTGAATAAGTGTACACGGACTAATTTCACTTATCCATTTTTACCGAGTAGCCCTCCAAAGAAACGGCCGACAAATCATTAGACTTCTCGACTCAGCCGCCCGTCGAAGCCCCCCCGCAGACATTCGTTAACGAGACGCAATTCGACCGGCGGAAAAGCGAAATACCTGCCGGAAGCGTCACGTGGATGATCAAACGCCCTCGGCTACGAGGAATTAACGGGGCTACACCAATCGTAGGACTGCGCGCATGATTGGATTACGCGCGAAAGGGATGACTGGTGGAAAAAAAAGGGGGAGAGAGGGACTCGTCAAAGTCACCGTGAATTCCCATTCGGTAGTAAGCCCGAATGCACCCGCTAATCCTGTCCGCTCTCTCTCTCCCTCTCTCTCTCTCTCCTCCATCCCTTCGCTTCTCGTCTGGCCCTTTGCCCGGACCTAGTCGTCCATCTCGTTTCGTCTTTGAGTTCTTTAAATCCTTTGAAGCGGCAATTTTAACTAGTCTCGTTTCGGGACGCCGGCGGCTTCGCTTGTTTTCGACGAATAATTGACCGATGCCGGTAATTTAATTAATTTTTTAAATTTCCAAACACGTGTATATCGCTGAGATTTTCAATTCAGTCCGAGTTATCGGTTTGCTTCTCTTGGATAAATCACTCGAGTGTAAACTTTATCCTTTCCAAGACGTTAACGTTACAACATGCACTTTCAAGTGAATTTTACATTACTAAACTGAATTTAAAAAATGATCCTTCGACCGACGCTCAGTCCAACCGAACTGCAGTCCACCTTTTTCCATTCGATCGGAGGCTCGTCGGATTTTTCCGGCTCTCTCTCTCTCCCGGAGAAAAGCGAATTCATCTATCCGCCGGTCGTCGCGGCCGTCCTCTACTCGAACTTGTCGTGCTTCGACTTTTCATAAAAGCCTCTCCCTTTTTATACTAGTTTTTTTTCTTCTCTCTTTTTTTTTTATTCTTACGTGCGCCTTTCATCACTTTAACATACGGCAACGCGGATTTGGGGATGAAAGGAAGGATTGAAAGGAGTCCCGGGGTCATGAATGAAATTTAAATCCGCTAGAATGATTTCTCCATTCTTTTCGCTCGAGTTCGGCCGGTGATTTTCATAAAATATTTTTCCCGCCCCAGAAATTCATTCTTCCCGGGGCGCCTCCTCGACATTGTTTAGCTTTACTTTCCAAAAATGCGGTACGTGACTATAATAAAGTCATTGAATATATCCATCTTTAAAGCCCGAGAGGTTCCCTCGCTCCCCTATACCTTCTTATATATATACCTTTAAAAGCATCTGTAATATTACATAAATAAAACATTCCTTTGCATTTTCAAACAAGGCATTTTCTCTTTGCGCGTTCCGAACGGTGTTGAGAAGCAAAAAAAAAATTTAGCCCTCCCCCCAAGAATTTCGACGGAATAAAAGATGCGCCCCCTTTGAAGTACACTTATCAAGTTTGCGAAAACAATGTGGCGCGCAAGCTCTCGCAAAGAAACGTTTCGCAATTCGAAAAAAAGCCCCGCGCACCGCCGACTTCTTCCCCGCACTCGAGCCGTGTATATATATAGGAAACTGCAAAAATTCAAGCAATCGGTTTGCGGTTCCCGAGCACTTGAGTCTTGGGCGTTTAATGAAAGAAACACACGCACAGAGAGAGAGCGGCGGCGGCGGCGCAGGAAAAAAAAGGCCCTCGCGCCGTCGTAACTCCCAGGCATGTGCAATAGGGCGGTTTCAGCATTTGCACTTGAATGCCCCTTTGCGCGGCGGCTCTCGGCCGGCGCGAGGGGCTTGCGAGCGAGGGGCGCGCGGCTTCGGGCGGGGGGAGAACCGGGGGACGAGCGGCTTTGAGGTCCAGTCTCCCGCGTCCGAGCGGGCTTTTTTCACGGGCGATTCAATGGAATTGTGATTTGCGCGCGGTAATGCCGCGTATTGAGGAAGTCACGGTGAGGGGTTGACAATTAGATCGATAAAACATGTTGGTGTCGGAACTTAAAATTTTGTCTACGATGCTTTATCAGCTCCAGAGTTGTCTTATTATTATCCTTATTATAAAAATCACACGGGAGATTCGTTGGGTTTTCGAGTGTTAGTCGAAAACACCACGAATGGCATCTCGAATGAACGCCTAAATTAATCTAGTGCTTTTATTTTAAACGTTCGTCAAACACTGTCTTGCGTACGTGACGTCGGTTTAGTCTTCCACGACTAAAACAATAACACATACAGTCCCAAAAAAAAAACTTTTCAACTCGCTCCCGCAGCAAACAAGGTCAAATCTCGGCGGTGTTCTCGCGCATTCGATCCACACATCCTTCCAAGTTTCGTCGGAAAGGCAGCAGCTTGGTGTCGACGCGAGAGCCACTTGGCTCCGGGAAAACCATAGCAACACCCTCTTCGCCGACACTTCTCCCCGGGACTGTACATCCATCCATCCGAGCTGCCCCCCTCTCCCACCGCCGAAAACGCCGCGCGCGTGCACCCCCATTGACGTTGGCGCCCGCGTCTCGGTCAGTTCTCTCCCACTTTAATTACGAGCTTTCGCCGAAGCGCAATTGCACTTGCAATGGCTTTCTCTGGAACTGACGCTCTCTCCCCCCGCCCCGAAAAAAAAAGAGGGACGCGCGCCCCGTCGCCTCTCTTTGCCTGCGGTCGACGTGCGGTCAGCTCGACGACTGCGAGTCGGACTTTGCCGACACTTCGATCGCAGACCGCTTATTTTTTTTGTCCGGGTTATGGTTTTGTCGCAATACAACCGCGGTCGCTCGTTCTTTTCTGCGACGAAGAAACTATATACTTTGTTCGTCGGAACAAAAAAACGGTCGGAGCTCAATTTTTTTTTAAACACAAAACATTTATGTTAATCGAAAATTTTCACGACTCCGCGCGAAGCTCGAAATCACAATTCGCGATTAACGTCGGAATTTCGCCGCGCTCGCCGCTCGTATCGCGCATTAAAACGTCGGGCCCCCTCGTTAATTTTTAGCGCTCTCCTCGCTCGGAGGAATTAACATATCCCAAAACGCAGCTGCGAGAGCAACAAACCTCCGCCGTGCGATATATATTTCAGCGGCGCGAGTGCTATTCCCGCGCTCGCGCGCGCGTATACAGCCCCGTAATCGTTACGCGCAAGCCGAAGGAGGCAACTAAAAAAAAAAGAGCGAGCGAGAGAGGGAGAGCGCGAAATTCAAATTTCCGATGATGCCCTCCTGAATATTTATCGAGCCGCGCGCGCGAATATCGCCGACAAAGGAACTACTCCCCGGCCGAGCTTTTTCGCGCAAGCTTTACGTGTTCTATCAAGCATAAAATTATCGTTTTGAATGCTAACGCGCGCAACCGTAGTTACAGTTATCGTTTAGATTATGCCGCTCACTCTCTCTCTCTCCCTCTGCCCCCGAAGCCCATTACAGCGCGCATGATTTACCGGAAGATAGCGGAGGAGCGTAATGTTCTATTAATAATTTTCTTTACGATCGCGAGCGCCGGCCGTCGAGCGCGGTGTGTGTCGTGCGCGAGCTTTGTACACTTTTTTTTTCTGACCCGGGCGGCGAGGGAGAGTCCCGCCTCTCTCCCGCGATCGCGGACGCGCGCCTTTTTTCATGAATAATTTCGAGATATGCGCGGCGCTGGGAGCTTTTTTTTTTTTACTTTTTATTGAGTTCGCGGAAAGTTTTCGGGGGATCGTTGGATTTTTAGGAGGTATCGGTTGATTTTCGTTATGTGCGACTACGTGCTAAGGGCGGCATCGAGCAGTTTATGTAGATGTTTTTATTTAAAAATTTTTTTTCATTTGACAAAAAAAAATATTTTCAAATATGTAATCATATATATAATATATTTCATTCTATTCTGTGATTTATCAATAAGTTTCAAAAGACATCGATATCAATACGTTCGTACACAATTTTCCATTGTCCAGATTTGGAAATAAGGTTATATCCCGCGATTACAAAGCAAATTTTCTCGCAATTTTAACCCCAAGCCCTCCGAGCAGCAGGTTACAAAAGGGCACCGCGCGGCCACCGCCGCACACACACACAGCCTGCCTGGAAATTCTGGCATTTCGCCGCAAGAACAAACGAAGTGCGCGGCTTAATGTACGGTGGGGGCAGAAAGCGGGGCGCATTCCACTTTTGTGCATCGGACGGATCGCGCCGGGCATTAAAGCCCGATGGGCCGATTCGTAATCAAGTCCCGAAATCGAATTCCAAGCGGCCGCTCGACCGAAAGACAGAGTCGAATGGGGGGCGCGAGCGATGTGTGGCCTATGAACCGCCCCTCTTTCGCTTTTCTCTCCTTTTGCCCTTTTGTTCGCGTCCGTCTTAATTCGTTTTCGGCTGTTGTTAAGTCGCCGCGAGCTGCGGATAGAATTACTTTTGCAGATTCGCTCGTTTGCGAGAGGAGTGGGCAGGCGAGTATTTGCAGATAAAACTAACTAACTACTTAGGTTGTTTCTATGTCACAATTTCAGGTTATAGCAAATAATTGTAGGTTATTCTAGTCGAATATTTCTGGTCAAACTGTTTAATCTAGTCAAGCAATAGTCTCAATTCTAGTCACAAAAATGTTCCAACACAAAAATCAGAATTCCAAGTCATCGTAAATAATTAACCATTATTCTAATCAAATATTTTGTAGTTAAGCTGTTTAATCTCATCATGCAATAGTCTCTAGTCACAAAAATATGCTAAAGCCAAAATTACAATTCCAAGTCAACGCAAATAATTGCGGATTATTCTAGTCAAACATTACTAGCCAAACAGTATAATTTAGTCAAGCAATAGTTTTAATTCCAAAATTGCAATTCTAAGTAAACGCAAATAATTGTAGATTATTCTAGTCAAATATTTCTAGTCAAACTGTTTAATCTAGTCATGCAATTGTCTCAATTTATTCTAGTCACAAAAATATTCTAACGCTAAAAGCACAACTTTAAGTCATCGTAAATAATTAACCATTATTCTAGTCAAATATTTGTAGTTAAGCTGTTTAATTTCATCATGCAATTGTCTCAATTTATTCTAGTCACAAAAATATTCTAACGCCAAAATTACAATTCCAAGTCAACGCAAATAATTGCGGATTATTCTAGTCAAATATTACTAGTCAAACTGTTTAATTTAGTCATGCAATAGTTTTAATTTCAAAATTACAATTCCAAGTAAACGCAAATAATTTAGTAGATTATTCTAGTCATATATTGCTATTCAAACTGTTTAATCTAGTCATGCAATAGTCTCAATTTATTCTTGTCAAAAAAATAATCTTACCCTAAAAGCATAATTCTAAGTCAACCCAAATAATTGTATATTATTCTAGTCAAATATTTCTAGTCAAACTGTTTAATCTAGTCATGCAGCACAGACTTAATTCTAGTCACAAAAAATAAATTAAAAAAAAAGTAACAACTCTCCACTCCATTCCAACCCTCCTTAGCTCTCACAATCAGCTGAAAGCCCTCTCAATCTCCATCTCCAATTCCAATTCAAAATTCCTCCTCGCCGCGGCTTAAAGTGGACGGAAAACCCACGACTCGCTCGTAGCCTCAGTCGTGCAGCCGCCTGCATACGATGATTCATAAACGCCCGACGCGCGCCGAGCCTGTCGTCCAGGAGGCGAAACATACAATGCCGAGGCGCAGCAACCCTCCCGCTCGCCGAGCGTTCACGCACGCGGAGCAGCTCGAGCGCGACACCGTAACGAGCGAGCGCGATATTCTTTCATCGATTTTCCGCCCGCGGGAGGACAATTTCAGCTGGAAACTGTTCTTGCCGCGGGGCTTCCCCCCTTGTTGTCGGCGGAGTGCGGCTTTTGTTTACGCCTTTTGGTTAGAGGCTGATATTCTGCTGCTAGCCTTTTGTATTTTAATCGGGCTTATTTTTCATGGGAGAAAGAAATGAATTTTAATCTGCTATGACCAAAAAAAAAAAAAAATCATTAAGCTAGATTGAAAATAGACACATTAGATTTATAAATGGAAAAACTGCAATCCAGCGGAAGCAATATCGCGCGTTCTCGCGTGCATTCTTCAAAAAGAGCCCCTTAACAATCTTCCCTCGAATCCAGGCCGCTTTACATCACGATCCGAGAATAAAAAAAATGGCCTCACGCTTTATTTAACGAAAAATTATTAAAGAAACCCCGTATACCTCCTCGGCTCCCCCCGGAGCGAAAAGAAAAATATATAACGCAATAGGGGCGAGAGAGAAAAGGGTCCGAGTGTTTTTCCCCCCTCGTGGTGTCATTGCCCTCGATTCCCCCTCCCCCACCCCTCGCCACCCCCGAGCGCGTATACAAGAAAAACATGGCGGCCCACATCTTTTTCCTTCCAGGCAGAGAGAGAGAGAGAGAGAGAGGCTCTCCGCTCCCCGCTCTCGCCTGATTAGCGAGCCGCGAGTGCGCTTTATCGCGCGGGAGGCTGCTGGGCGTAGATCTTCGTGAGCTAGAAAATTTAACGGGGAAGCGTGGCGGCGATAAATTTCTTCGAGCCTCCGGCAAATGAAATAAGTTCGCGCGAGTTAGTTAATAAGGGCGGCGCGCGCCGGTCGGTTAGTTTTCATTAGGACAAGTCTTTTAACGGGGTTAATTTAGTTTTCTCCTCTGCTTACGCGGCGAGTTGAAAGGGAAAGAAACGATAAACGATCGACGGTGCATCCACCCTTGGAACACTCGCTAATTATCCGCGAGAAAAAGCTTCCCGACAAAAAATCTCGAACCGTACAGTCGCAACAGAAAAACTCCGCCCTCGGGGGGTGGGGGGAAATCTTGATCCCCAAAAACATTTGTTAAAACCACAATCAACAACGGAGGAAAAAGCGCCCGGGGCCGGAGGAGGTTAATCGCCTCGGGCGAGATGGCGCTAAGCCCCCCCCCCGATCGCGTGCAAAAGAGAAAAATGTTCCGCGCGCGTGTGCGCTGATCCGCGAGCCGGAGAGAGAGGCTGCGGAGAGATGTATCGTTCCTGGGCAGATTGAGTCGTCACGAACGGCGAGCGTATGTTTCGACGCCCTGAGAAATGAGCTTTTTCCCTGGGAACTTTTGGGGGTGCACGCGTGTGGACCGGGGCTGTGTCTTCGATCGCAGTTTGCGAGAAGTTGCTGATGACGGTCTGTGAGTTAAGCTTGCAGCAGCTGGGAAATAATATCGTTCGGTCATTCAATCGTTAGGCCTTCCCTGGTAGAGATTGATTCCATTTTTTTTTTTAATAGAAATTGGCTCCAATTCCACTAGACTGGTGGCTAAATATCTGTCCTGATACCATGACTAAATGTAAAGTTTTATTTTACGACAATTTTCTGGTCTAGGTAAAATGTCTATGCATTGCTAAAAAAAATTGAGCATAAATTTATATGTGGGGGCCAATTATGTAGTACAAGTAAAAACAAAATATTTTGGACAATTAATGGATTGCAGACTGGTTATTATTTATACAACAGATCTTATTTTTGACCAAACTGTTTTATAATTTAATCGAAAAAAATTTATATTAAATTTGGCGATTTACGATGTATTTTTTGGCCTTTTTCAGAATTATATTTTTCCAGTATCAATACTTGCGCATAAACAACTTTGAACACCATTTAAAATGTTCTTATCTCCTACCAGCCGGTTGTTTTCACTGATTTATCCCGAAAACGTTTCTACCTCGAAAACTAGAATATCTCCAAAAAGAAAGAAGAAATTAAACACTATACTTTTGACGGCGCGGCAAGAAAATTCCCAGCCGCTTGAAGACAAACGCGGAAAACCCGTCTCCTCCCTCCACGGGGGTAGTATCGAATTCAATCAGTACTTCCCTCGTCACGTCTCTCCCCGCGCGAAGCTTCAATATTCAGGATGTCGTTCGCGCGCAAATCTTCGTTACGAGCTCTCACCCGCGCGCGGCGCAGCTGCGACGCCTCCGCGCTCACACATACGCTCGGTTTTTACGAGCCGAGAAAAGACGCGGGGAACGTAAAAGGGAAGCAGCCCCCGGAATGAAAAGGAGGACGCGGGGTGAGAGAGAGAGAGAGAGAGAGCCGCGCAATTTCCACGACGCGCGCGCTGCCTCGAGTTTATAAACAAAGATGAGCCCCGGGAAAATGCAACGGCAATAATGGGTCGCGTTTGGGATTCCGAGGGCGTAGACGATCATGACGTCTTTGAGTGTCGCGCTTGAATTGGATATTGCGGCGGAGCCGTCGAGCTTGGGTCGTCTTGTTTTAAAGATATTACGGTGCCCTGATTTTTTTTCGATCGAATCTCTCGAAGGAAGTTGATAGTTTAAAGAATTTAAATTCGAAAAAGGACTAATTCTTAAAAGGTTTATGTCCAACATACTCCGACTTTAAAGTATCCCGCGTAAAAATCGGAGCTACGGGGGACGTACACTCCATACGTTCGATATTGCAATTAATAATATATTGCAATAGAAATTTAGTTATAATATATCTGCAAGTGTGCATCCACCAATACATTTTTATTACATTGCCAATACTGTTACCAACATATTTATTCTATATTAGCAAAGAATAACTCATATGACCGTCGAATCAGCCAACGAGGTGCGCTTTTCTCCTGTCTTACAGTTTTTTTGCAGGAACTCATCAGTTTCATACCAATAAAAAAATATTACACTTATTAATATTGCAAGAATTTATTGAAATTCAAACGTATTTACATGATCAATTAAGTAAAACTTTTCGTCTTCTAATTTCATATTACATACGCCTTTTAAATGTTCAACATTAATAACGTTATTTTCATTAGTTTCTTCACATTCACGAATGAATTTCAGAACACCTTCAGGAGTATTAACAGAAAAATTATTTAACCCATTATTTCAAAACATATTTGCTTTGAATTGTCACAAAATAAAATAGATAGCGGCAAAACTAATTACCGCAGCATCTCCGGCATTCATCCCGCGGCAGGTGAACACGCGAGAGCCCCTCTTGGTATAAGGCGAGCTCATTGTTCTTTTGTCGGCGACGTCAAGCGCCGGGACTCTTTGTCAACGAATCAATAAGGAGCGAAACACGTGCATTCATCGCTGTGCCTCGGCCGTCGGGTTATTGTTGGGCTCGTACATTGAATGCGCCCGCCGAATTTTTCGGAGCTTGATTGAGTTCGAACGATGAGTGGACAGTATTGCACTTCGATTCTCTGCTGTTCGCACTCGTCCTTTTTTAATTGATAAAGGCGGAATAAATAGATTGCCGGATGTAGTTTCAATAATTAATATAGAAATTGAATAAGTAACAAACAACTTCTTCGAGTGTTAAAATTACGCTAAAATACGCAAGAAATTTCGGTGGTTTTTTCATTGTACAGTCCGGGATCCTTATTTATAGTTTTCGCCGACTTTTTGCCCCTGCAGCGAAAAATTCATTAAAACGCACACCGGATCCGAAAAAACTCGATGGTATTCAGGATTTTAACATGTCACGAGTATAATCATTCAAACTCACGAGCGTCCGGCGAAGCTTTTTCCGAAAAAACTCCGCTCCTAATAATCCTTGTTTTGTCTCCGGCCTCGTAATGGATTTCCTCTCTCTCTCTCTCTCTCTCTCTCTCTGGATGCGTCGCGTTTGTTATTGTTTCTTTAGGTTGCGCGCCGTCCTCCCTCCCAGCTTTTTGTGCAGCTGAAAGCTCTCTCTCTCTCTCTCTCTCTCTCTCCCTCCTTTTTTGCAAGAGGGAAAAAGGAAGCGAGTGCGTGCGGCTGACGTTGATGGAAACTGAGGTCGCGGCGCGGAGAGAGAGAAAGTGAGTTAGAGAAGAGGGAGAGAGAGAGAGAGAGCGATGATGGCTTTAATAAAGTGCTCGGTGACTTTGCGTGCTTTGATTACGCGCCCCGAGTCCAATTTCTGCTTGTTTCGTGATTTAATTTCCTTCGCTGATGACTTTCCCGGGCAACACCTTTACTTTTCCGACTAAGATTGACTTCTTTCATACAAAGTATATAAGCGCGTTCGCGAAAGGGAAAGTAAGTGATTTTAAAGCAATTATACACTTTTAAAGTCGTTTCAAAACATTATTATTGTTCGTGTTTTATCAACGATATTTTGAAATTGATTTTTTTCCGGAACAGATTTCAAATATGCAGGAATAATAGCAGGGAAAGAGAGATAAGGTACTTAATCATCATGGAAATATTCCGAGTTTACGGTTCGAATTACCATTTGTGAATCTCAATTACCATAGTTATAAATCTGATAATTTCGATTCCGGAAACGTCCAAGGTGCTCGATTCGCCACTAAAACTTACCTTACAGTCCCGACGAGAACATACGCTAAGAACATTATACTCTCAAACTATTCACTCGAAGAATCGTTCCCATTACTGCTCCACAAAAAATTAAAGAATCCCCTTAAATTAAAGAACAACCTTACAATATTTGCTAAAAACTTTCTCCAACCCTTAACGCTTCCTCCTCCGAAACCCTCCACAAGCTAACTTCAATCGTTCATATCCCGCGAATTAAGGCCGAAAACGTCGACGACAGTCGACGTTTTCGGCGATAAATCGTCCGGGGAGCCGGCAACTTTGCGCGCGCAAGAAAGACAATGAGCTCGTGCGCGCGCGCGCGCCTGCGAACGACGGCGTCGTAATAAAGCGCACTGCTTTCCTCGATGCACACGCCGCGCCCCGTTAATTTTCAGTTCGCGGGAAACGTCAATCCTCCCGAGCGGGGAGGAAGTTCCCGCTGCGCCGAAAATTTCGGCCGCTCTCGGATATATGTATTATAAATTTGAATGACGCGCAGGAGCCCTGAGATCTATATATGTTTTTGAATTTTGAAAGGTCGGTTCGATCCCCGTCTAAATATTTTATCTTGGACTTTTCTTGGCGCGTCCTGATTTCGACTATTTTCGGAATAATGAATACAAATACAAGATTTGGAAGTGGTTAACCTACAAAAATTTACAAATAGCTCTAAGATACATATTGGTTTTTTACATCAAATGTGAATAAATCAATGAATAATCAACATAATAAATGTTTAATGTGTTTTAATAAGTGAATAATGAATCCTTTTTAAACACCAAATTCTGCATAAAAAGAAATGAAACTAGTAATTTTACTTAACATATATACTTGACAATCCTATAAAAATTTACTCGATTCATTATAAAAATGTTTCACGAATTAAACAAAGCTTCCAAAACCGTTTACGCGCCCACGAGAAAGAGTAAATAATTTCAATCGCAAATAGGGCGTTTACTCGAAAAAAAAAACCGAAAAAAAACAAAAAAAAAAACAATAAGCAAACGTCGCATGAAAGATTCAGCCTCGGCGTCGGCCGACTCTTTCAGCCGAGCCCCCGGCAATGTTTAAACGATCGTCAGCGCGGCGCGGCTCGCTCGCGCTCGACTGCTCCGGAAAATCGGAGGTGCGAAACCGGTTCGGCGCGCTGTTTACCCTTGTTTACGAATGCAAAGTGTTTGCGAGCATTGTGTGCTCGCTCGCTAGCACACTTGGCGAGCTGCCATTTGGGGTGTTCCCCTCGCGAACGGCTGATGAGAAACTATATTTCTTCCTTCTCCCTCTCTCTCTCTCTCTCTCTCCCTTTGCCGGGAGAGAGGAAAGTTCGCGGGGAAAAATTCGGGGAGTCGGTGCAAGTCTGATACAATTAGGGGACGGGGGGCAGGGAATTGGAAGGATGGTTTATGCGGAGATGTAGGTTGCGCGGAAAGAATTTGGGGTAGTGTCTTAAGTAAAATACGATTTTTTGAACCTAATAGCTCTCCCGGGCTCGACTGGAGAAAGTTGGGGAGAAAGTTTAGTCGGATAGGCTTCTAAGCTCGAAATGATTCATTTTCTCCGGTAGGATCATATATTGCAGCTTTTTTAGCGGGATGTTTGTCTATTTATTCTATTATAATTTTTTTTTCTTCATAATTCAATTCACTTCGTGAACTAATGATTTCGTACAGTTCTAACTTGGGGGAATTAAATTTACCAAGCGTTCCGAATCGGTCAATCAGTTTCTAATTTTTTTCTTCAAATTCAATTTCAAGCTGTTTTCAAAGAACTTTTATTCTTCGGCAGAATCAAGACCAGATTGTCCGTCGGCAGTTAATGATTTTTCCTTGGCAATTAAAAGTTCACTTCGAGGGTTCGCTTTTCCCGGGTTCAGAATTCGATTTCGAGACCCTCCGAGAAAGCAAAATTATAGCGTGCGAAGCTCAGAAAGGGGTGAACTTCAGAAGTTGATGCAAATAGCCTGCTTAGATGAAAGTGAGAAGAGGGATTTCTTGTTTATTAAAAGACAAACTCATTTAGTACAGTCTGTAAAAAGTATAGAATTGATATAAAGATGGTAAATTAATGACATAGTTCTATATTGTTGGAACATTCGCAAAATGGTCAGTTCAGACGCTAAAAAAATATTTCCGGAATCACTGTAAATACTCGACATCAAATAGTAATATGCGCAACAGACAAAATATAATAAGCGTCCATTTCTCGAAATGAATCTTGATACGCCGAGCTAAATTATAAAGCAAAAGGCACCAAAAAAGGTGTACGATGGCGTGATCGCAAGGAAGAGAGGGGGATGGGGGAAAGGCAGGTATTTGTTATTGCCGTACGATAAAATCAGCGCGGCATCGGCCTGAAAGCTTCGAAATATCCCTCGACACGCGAAAGATACGTACCAAGTTGCTTAATCTCGAGAATTCTTCGTTAAATCCAGCCGGACCTACATTTCCCAAGGTTGACGCAATAAAAGGAGAAGATTCATCTGGCGATAAGCGTCAAATGATTAGTTTCTCGCTTTAATGGCCGGCCTAATCAAGCGACAGTCGCACGTTTGACGTTTTTGATGAACTAGGGACACTTTAGCGTGCTACATTTTGTTTCTACTTAGGTTAGGTTAGGAACGAATCGCAAAACTAACACAGTTTCATTATTTTTGATTTTTACGTGAACAAACAATATTCACAATAAATACTTAATATACTTAGTTTATAAACTTGCTTATTTTTATACATAAGTTATCCTTTCTACATTTTATACAAAAATTATAACCATAAGAAAAATCTAAATTTAAATTTTGCGCCATTTCTACAGGCCATTACAGGCCACCAAACAGACCTCCTATTCAGCGGCTTCATTTTTCTCGTAGCATGAACTCGTCAAGTTATAAATAAGATACAAAAATTTACTATTCTTATTCGATCATAATTGAAAAACAGTTAATACAAAAAATCAATTAAACTACAGGGAACGGTCGGTAATCCTCTCGATCCTCCATTACCGACCGAGTTTCCTTCCTCGAAAAAGCCACCTAGAAGGTAACGTGTTCGTTGATCCAATCGCGGACATAAGCGACCTCAGTATAGACTCCAGGGTAATCGGCCTCGGCACATCCCTCAGACCAGGAGACGATACCAGCGAGACGTCCATTAATGGCGAGTGGACCACCAGAGTCGCCGTAGCAGTGGTCCTTGCCTCCAACTCCATAGTAGCTGGCACAGATCTGACCCTCGGGAAGACCACCCGATTGCTTATAGGCGGCATCGCAAAGGTCCTTAGAGACGATGGGGACGGTGACTGCCTGGAGTTGCAAGGGCAAAACCGTATCGTTTTGGCTGAGTACCCCCCAGCCGGTGACTACGGCATCGACTCCGGAGAGGGACTCCTCGGAAGCATCGAAAAGGTTGATGGGCTGGCGAGTCTCGTCGAAGACGAACGGTTCCTTTACCTTGAGGACAGCGATGTCGAAAAGCGGGACCGCGGATTCCGTCCAGTTGAACTTGTCGTGGCGCACAATCTCAACGACCTCGTGCATGCTGCCGCCCTGTTCCCTGAAGGAGGAACCAGCATGAACGGTGAAGTCACTGTGGAAACCAGGCAAGGCACAGTGACCTGCGGTGATGACATAGTTGGCAGAAACGATGCTGCCTCCGCAATGGTGGGAGCCGAAAAGTTGAAGAGAGATGTGGTAAGGGTAGCTCTCGATCACGGCATTTTCACCACCGATGATGCGACCATCGGGAAAGATTGGTTGGTTCTTAAGGGCGATTGGGTTGGCTGCAAATGAAAAATTTGTATTGTGTTATAAAATTTCCAGGAAATTATTAAGCTAAAATGTATTTTATTTAATTTGGCTCAAAAATATTGTGTTAAAAAAATAGTTGACCCGAGAAAGAAATATTTATAGTCGTTGAAAACAATTAATGAATATTGATTATTTACATTTATTTCACTGATATCAAATGAATTATACCTAATAATTTATAAACTCACCAAAAGCGGCAACCACGACGGCGGCAATCACGAGCAAGAAAAACATCTTGTTAATTAATTCGTATACTTCATCCAAGGTATATTTATACTGTCAATAGTTCCGGTCATTTACGTGAGACTTAGAATACATAGATGAGCTCTTTATCTTTAGCCGCTGTTTCACGTATCGATAATAATCTATCAATATCACGACGATACCCATAGATCCAAATCACAAAAACTTTTACGTCTTAAAATACTATATCTCTACGAAACAATCATTGAATTCAAAGAATGATAGGCATAGATTAAATTCTTAGAAATTAACCTAATAATGTTAATGAACGATTTTGCTTATCACCGACACGTGTATTTATAATTTTAGCTTTAACCGATTAAATCCCACGGTAGAGTAAACATAGAGTTAGACTAACATATAATAATTTTCTAATTCCCTGTGGGCAATTTCATGATTTTTTTTAGCCAGTTCACCAATAATTTATCAATTTTTTTGGCCAAATATTTTGAACAAATATTGGCCCAGAACTGGTGAAAAATAAATATAGTGGAGTTTACTAAAGCAATTAAAATTTTAAAGATTTCACTCAATAGTTTGTCTAAAATGATTATTCTTGCTATTATAATTTTAACAAGAAATTCACTTTAAATTAACGCGAAAACATTTATTTCTCTCGGTTTCTTTCCCGCTGCAGCTTATTTCGATTCTTAAAACGAAGCCAAGTCGAGAGAAGCGTTGATAGAAATAAACTAAATTATAATCCCCGCGTTGGCGGCCATTTCACGCGCTGACAAAATGGCGGGGGGTTGATAATTACGAGCTAGGCGCTAAGCCAGGCTCGGAGGCCTCGGGATCTAATTAAATAAACGAGCCGTCGGCAAAAAGGCGAGTCTCTCTCTCTCTCTCACTCTCCCCCCTCCACCCTTTATTTAATTAGTCCGCGGATTCCACTCCAAGACTTTTCTCGCTTTCGTACTTCTGGCGAAAACTTGGCTTCTCTTCTTCTTTGGCGTCGTCGTCGTCGTCGTCGTCGTCGTTTCACTTTGCGAGAAAGGGTCAGGAGCGTGTTTATTGTCGTTAATGGCGCAAAATGTTTGTCGAGGCAAGTGCCCGACCCCGCCGTACATTTTATGCAGCGACCCCTCACGGCTTTCTTTTTAATTATCCACGTTGAATTAGCTTCGCTACCTCTCCTTTCCTTTATTACTTCGGATTTAAACCAGATATTTCTTTTATCAAAAAGCGATACCATCGAAAAATAAAACATTTTAGAATTTGACATAATTCATTGTTTAAAAAGACTTCAAAATTTAATAATGACATTGAAATTTAAAGATTTCAATATTAAACATTCATTTTGATTAATGAATATTTTAACACTGACAAATTAAAGCCCACATTGCTACTTTAATGGTTTTAATTTGTTTCTTATTTTAAAAACTTTTAATAGAATCTTTAGCAATTAAAATAATTTGATTACATAAAAATGTTTAAAAGCTGAACGTAGTTTTCATGAAATAAGAATTAAAAAGATTATTAATAACTTTATAGCAGCTTGGGACACGCATCCTCTCAATCACTCAAGAAGCGCTCACCCCAGACTCCGCAGTATTTCCAGAAAGGAATATTTTCCCTTTTCATTTTCATAATTGGTTTCTATATCTACAAATAAAAAAGGGAGACAGAGAGCAGATCGCTGAACGAAAACAAAAAGAGAGAGGGAGAGCGCACGCAATCGTTGCGACTATTTCATCCAACGACAAATCCCTCCAATATCATTTCTCGAAACTCTCGCGAAAAGCCCTAGTGATTGCAGCTGCGACGTGCAATCTCTCATTGCCCGACGAGCTCGAACAGAGCTGAATTTTTCTAGCGAGTTCGAAAGTTAATATCCCGATCGAGTAGACCTCGAGCGACGCTCGCTGATCGAACGGACGACTGGATGGAAATATTTTCAGATAAATGCTGGAAATTTCTTTTGAGAGAAAATTTCGAAGGTACACAAGTGCTAATTTATAAAAAAAATTCTGATCAAACGCCATCGCATTAATGAATATTGCAGAAATATCCTACGGAAACAGCGCCAAAATCACTTTAATATTTATCACTGCCGGACAGGAGGGACGAAGGCAGTGCATGTACCCATGTATAAAATAAATAAATAAATTCTTATCCATACAGAATCGGAATAATTTTTTCATTTCGCGGCATAAAAAATGTATTCCCCGCAAGATCCGACTTGCGATAAAGCTCCCCCCCCCACCCCCCTCCACTCCGAGAACTCGCCACGTGCTTTCGCCGCCGGCCTCTAAGCCGCGCGTGGGGCGCCCGGCTCCCGAGGGGACGTCGGTCAGTTCGAATTTCTTCAATTTCCGCGCGGCGATCCGCGAAGGAGCGGGAGCTTATGTTTGTTAAGGAATCGCCGATATATCCGAGGGTCTATTAGGGGACGCCTAACTTCTTTCTCCTTGGGAAACTCTCTCTCGCTCTCCGAATGGAACAAAAGGGGATCAGCCGTGCGCGAGGCTTCGTTTTTCCTTTTATTGAGTTGCGAGGATAAATAGTCGAGCACGACTGGTTATTGCCGGGGCTCGTAATTTGGGTCGGCGAGGGTTTATTTTCGTGGAAAAACAGCTTTACTTCCACGTTGTAGTTTTTAATAAAAAGAATTTCGAGGTCGGCTTTGCTTCAAGAATCTATCAAATCTTTTATTTTAATTAAACTCAAAATTAAAAAAATCTCGAATAAAAATTACGTCCCAGAATATACACGGAGAAAAATCGCTAGTAAAATTTACCAAAATTTAAGTAAAAGTTGCTTAATTTTTTAAGCAATCACGTTAAGTAAACTTTACTCCAGGTTTGTAAGTAAGTTTTACCGAATCTGAAGCGCCATCTTTCTTTCTGTCTCTCTCGCACGTGCGGTGGCTTACTTAATAATTAAGTAAATTTTACTTAAGTCAGAATCAGTACCTTTTACTTATACTTTTTAAGTAAATTTCACTAGCGATTTTTCTCCGTGTACACATCGGTAAAGCTCGAAACCGTCGCCGCAGCTCGAAAAAGAAAACGTTTGCCCACCGCCTCTCGAGCGGGAAAAAGAGCTGCAGGCGTCAAACACACAGTCCACCAGTCCGCCGCCGAAGCAACAATGTGTCGCTGCATAAATAAAGCGCGCTCGCTCCTCTCGTCGGTGATCAATATTGGACGCGATGAAAGTAAACCGGCGCGCTGTCCGCGCCCGCGTGTAATTTAATGCCGCCGCCGCCGCGCGCGCGGCGGGTAAATAGTCGGGAGAGTAGTTTTGCCGCGCGGAGCCGAAGGGTAATCTAGATGAATTTGCCGGCGCGCCCAGCGCGCGCGACGATTACACGCGCGCCCGCCGCGTGTGCCGCCGAGTGCCCGCGGTAATTCTGTAATTGCGCGGATGCACGCGCTGGCGGGATGCGGCCGCCGAAGGTGTTGATGCTTTGTATGCGCGTTGAGAGAGCGGAACGAGTTAGCCTGTGGGTGGAATTTTTTGCGCGGACTTTGTGTGCTTTCTAATGTTTGTTGAGTGATATGGTGATCACATCAGCATTCAATTTTCTTTCGTTTTAAAGTTTGTTAATCTCTTACTGCGTAGTGTTGATATAATTTTAAATTTGAAACTACGAATTTAACGCTGGATATATATTTTACTTCAAGACGTTCAAATAGATTTGATCAAATTTTATGCCTCATTTTCCAAGAGGAATTTGCTTGCTTACCCCAATTCCCGCCGCCACCCTCTTCCCCTTCGAGGCGTCTAACTTTCTATTCGGTAAGCAGAGAGAGAGAGAGAGAGAGCTCCAATACAAATCGCATAATACACCAATTTTAGCCTTCGATCATTTATCCCAACAATTGCCCTCTCGGAAAAAGGCATTTCTCATTGCTCGTCGCTTACAAGGATCGCAAACAGCGTCGGCGGCGGGGGCGGCGCGCCGTAGATTGATAAGCAAACAAAGCCGCGAGACGGAGGGCGGACGAGCGGAGGCGCAATAAAACACGCGCGCGGGGGACGACGACGCTATTTGTCCCTCGCGGCAAGCGACGCGTGTGTGTGTGGACGAAAGGCGCGGCGAGAGAGAGAGGCGAGGCTTCGGGATTTGCACTTGCGGGAATTAATTAGAGACGTCACTGCGGAGTTTTTAAGGAGATGCCGGGCTGCTTTCGATATGGAACGGTGAAGAATTGTTGCGCAAGGTTTTTTTTGCGAAAAATGTGCACCTTCGCGTGATTAATCACGAGATTTAAAATTACGAGTTGAAAACCTGAATTATACCTAACTTATTATACTTCCGATGAAACGTATAGTAGATAAAAATATCAAAGTAGAAACTCCAGAATAATTAAAAGTTTCGTAAATAAAATGTTTTATTATCGATTTTTTAATTCTAGTAGATTACAGTTACGTAAACTCGTCCTTGGCACAATAGTGGACCAAGGATGGAACGCGTTAGGTAATGAATATTAAATCTCTCGCTTTAATTATCCACGTGCACTTCACGTGACGTAACTAACGAGAAGCTCCTAAACAAAAATTCAACGTTCGCGCTACAACGAAAAAAAGGCAGGCTTTTACAACCCCCCGTCGGCAGATATAATACATCATCTCCATACATTTTCAAGACTCTCCCTCTCGGAGAAAACCCGATGTTTTATTCACAATCCGGGAATTTAATCCCCATCGATCGATTATTAAAAAGCTCCCTCATTCAAAAGGCATTAGAGGCCTAATGGTATATTCACAATGCATTTCCCCCCTCCCCCGCCGAACCCCGGGGATGCGTCGCCTCTTCTTCGCGCGAGCCGCGCGAGTATTCACGGGGAGAAATAAAAAATGAGGGACGGCCCCCCCCCCCTTTTTTTCGGGAGAGGGAGAGAGGAAATTATTTCGGATCCGCGTGACTGAGTTCCCGGAGCGCGACGCGGAACAGATGATTCCGCGGTGATTCGACAACTATTCGACGGGAGATGGCCTCGAATTTTCGTATTCTCGGGAGGCGATGGCTCGGGAGAGAAATTTCTGTTCTGAATATAAGCTGCTCGCTGATACGTAAATTGAGCGCATTCTTCGCTTTATTAACTCCTTTTTAATATCAGGACGGCACGTGTAAGCTGTTCGCTATTTCTTCGAGAATTCGATTATCTCGGGGGGGGGATAAAATTTAATAGTGAAATTCAATTTTTCGCACGTTTTACCATACCGTATTCGTGTGTAATTCTTCTTGAAAAATATTTATCAGCGTTTTTTCGAAAATATTACCAACGTTGTTAATCCAATTTCCTTTATGCATCATAAAAAAGGTATGAAACAATGTATCGAATGAATTTATGCATCGATTAAAAAACCGCAATACGGTAGAAATAATTATTGAAATTATCGAATTACAATTACAAACAATGAATGTTCTTTATAAACGAAACAAAAACCGGCCAATTCATTATTGGAACTCGGCTTCTTCAAACTTACGTTCGATCCAACCAAAATATTCTTTAAATTAAGAACAACATTTCTGAAAAAAAAAGGGCTGCCAATAATTCGAACCGCTCACAGGGAACAAACTGATTAGTTCGCCTCAACGAGCCTCCCGCAGCTCCGCCCAGCCATCAAACTCCTTCCGCGGGATCGTATAACCCCCCCTCTCGTCGCTTTTTATGATTCGCCTTAAAAATCTCCATACGTGCGCGCAAAAAGAAGGAGCCACCCCAGACGATTTTCCGGCCTCTTAGATCGACCATGACTCGGCTGTTCTAATAGTTGATGGAAAAATTGGATTATTCTAGGAAGAAATTAAATAATTACTTTTGTTCTTAAATTATTAACACATTTCCGTTAAGGAAAAGCTTCAATGGTTAATTAGGAATTTTTCCTAGTTCACTGCTAATAAGTATAACTAGACAATAGAATCCCTCGATTTTCCTACCAAAAAGGAAAGTAATGCATTTAAATCAGATTCGAAAATCTATCCAAAAGCCCTTCCCATTATGGCCGATAAAAAATCGAAATCCGCAGTAATTTAAACATAGAAATCAGCTCATTCGGCAAGAATAATTCCCCTGAAAAATATTCAGAAAAAAAGGGCGCACAGTAGCCCAGAATCCCGGCACCGATGAAAGCTCCGCCGTTTTATTGGCCCCCGACTCTCCCGCGGAATTCGATAATCTCCCTGTCGGCTGAAAATTGAAAAGGCCCCCCCTTAAGTACCGCTTTATGTTTATTAATGTAATAATTCCGGGGGATTTGACTTTTGAATTTTTTTCTCTCCGCTTTAAAATCGCACACCGGCGCGCTCTTTTTATGCCTCCCCGCGCTCTTCTTCTTCTTCCTCTTTTTTTTGAGATTTTATGCCGATGTAATGCGCGGAATTTTATATGACGGGGCGGCGGCGGCAGCTCGCATTTTTATACGGCGCGCGAGCCGGCCGCTCGTATTATTTTTTATCTCCTAATTTATTTCCGGATATGTTCTGAAATTTTATTGGAGCACTAAAGTGTTTCTCGCGCTAGTTTTCGTGCGTAGATAGTGGAAGATAATTGAATGATATTCAATGCCTCTCCGGAACTTATAATAAGTCTGAAAAAGAATTAAAAAATTACTTGCTAATTATTTCTGATTTCACTACTTTCAAGTGGTCTATGTTAAATAGGGTAAATTAAAGATAAAATTTCTTACGATAAACATTTTTTAAAAGGTTTTCATTAAATGTGGTTTTTAACACAGGCAAAATTTTTTTAAGTGCTTCAGAGTAAAATCGTTACAGAGAAAAGCGAAAGGAGATATTGAAAGAAACTTATTGTAAAGTACCATCTGTATATACTTATACTTGCTTAGAATTTACTTTTTTAAAGGTAATTTATTCTTATCGAAAAAAAAAATGTTTATTAAAAACGAAACTGTAAAGTAAAGAAATATTTTTCTTAAATATTCTTTAATAAAATTTCTGTAATTCTATTTTTATTTCTTAAAATTAAAACTGGTATAATATTAAAAGGTATATGATGTAGATATGTACAGGTGTGAGAGAAATAATAAAAATATTGCTTATATTTAGCTACGGACATTTTTATTAAAAGAGGTTCACTGTTACAAAAAATCTTCATGCAAACGCAAACTCGTCAAGTTATAAATAAGGTACAAAAATTTGCTGCTATTTTTATTCGATCGTAATCGAAATGCAGCTAATAAACAAAAAGTCAATTAAACTACATGGAACAGTCGGTAATCCTCTCGATCCTCCATTACCGACCGAGTTACCTTCCTCGAAAAAGCCCCACCTACAAGGTAACGTGTTCGTCGATCCATTCGCGGAAATAAGCGACCTCAGTATATACAGTAGGGTAATCGGGCTCGGCGCACCCGTTAGCCCAGGAGACGATACCAGCGACGCGTCCATCAATGACGAGCGGACCACCAGAGTCGCCGTTGCAGGAGTTCTTGCCTCCGACTCCATAGTAGCCCGCGCAGATCTGACCCTCGGGAAGAACGTGCTTATAGGCGCTATCGCAAACTTCCTTAGAGACGATGGGGATGGCGACCGTCTGGAGTTGGGAGGGCGAATCCGTACTGTTTATGCCGGGGCCACGCCCCCAGCCGGTGACTACGGCATCGACTCCGGAGAGGGACTCCTCGGCAGCATCGAAAAGATCGATGGGCTGGCGAGTCTCGTCGAAGACGAACGGTGGCTTTACCTTGAGGAGAGCGATGTCAAAAATCGGGTATTCATCCTCCCCGAATTTAGTCCAGTTGAACTTCTCGTGGCGCACCAACTCAACGACCTCGTGCACGCTGCCGCCCTGTTCTTTGAATGAGGAACCAGCACGAACGGCGAGGGAACTCTCGAAACCAGGTAATGCACAGTGACCTGCGGTAACGACGTAGTTGGCAGAAAGGATGCTGCCTCCGCAGTTGTGGTGTCGACCGATTTGGAGAGAGATCTGGTAAGGGTAGCTCTCGATCACGGCATTTTCCCCACCGATGATGCGACCATCAGGAAAGATTGGTCGGTTCTTAAGGGCGATTGGGTTCGCTGCAAATGAAAAATTTTTATGGTGTTATAAAAATTCCAGGAAATTGTTAAGCTAAAATGTATTTTATTTAATTTGGCTCAAAAATATTGTGTTAAAAAAATAGATGACACGAGAAAGAAATATTTATAGTCATTGAAAACAATGAATGAATATTAATTGTTTACATTTATTTCACTGATATCAAATAAATTATACCTAATAACTTATAAACTCACCAAAAGCGGCAACCACGACGGCGGCAATCGTAAGCAAGAAAAACATCTTTTTAATTAATTCGTATACTTCATCCGAGGTATATTTATACTGTCGACAGTTCCGGTCATTTCCGTGAGACTTAGGATTTGTTGATGAGCTCTTTATCTCTAGCCACTTGTTCACGTATCGATAATACTCTATTAGTATCACGACGATACCCATAGATCCAAATCACAAAAACTTTTGCGCCTTAAAATAGTTTATCGCTACGAAAAATCATTAAATTCAAAGAACTATCGATATTAATTATCGTACACATTTTTGTGATTTACACATTAATTAATTTCGCTATATATGAAACTTGATCGCACTTAAATGATAGACATAGATTAAATTTTTATAGAAATTAATTATACCTAATAATGTTAATGAACGATTTTGCTTATCACTGAGACGTGAATTTATAATTTTAGCTTTAATCGATTAAATCCCATGGCTAAACCAGTAAGGATAGAGCTAAACTAACATACCATAATTTTCTAATTCCCTTCATCAATTTTCTTAGCCAAATATTTTGGACAAATATTGATCCAGAACGGGTGAAAAATCAATATGGAGGATTAATAAAAATGTACATTAAAATTGTATATTTAAAATGTAAGCACCTTTGAATTTATTATTTAACGGCGAATTAAAAAATTTAATTAACAATTTAAATTTTTTATTAAAATTAAAAAACATAAATAATTTAATAATTATTTAATACATTTATTTAATGCAATTTTAAAAAATTATTAATACTAAAAATCAGTTTACAATGCTGCTTTTGCTCTGCCAATATTTTTTGTCGAAATTATCATCACGTCGCCGATGATGATATCCAAGTGGTAGGCTCCGTAGTTTTCGGGGTCTACGTGTCCATTCACTTGGAGGTGGATATCTCAAAGTATCAGATCTCCGATGATGTGCAGGTGGTGCACTCCGTAGTTCTAAGACTTGAAGATAGTCTTGACAAGTCAAATCGACACCTAGACCCCGAAAACTACGGAGCGCACCACCTGAACATCATCGGCGATCTGATACTTTGAGATATCCACCTCCAAGTGAATGGACACGTAGACCCTGAAAACTACGGAGCCTACCACTTGGATATCATCATCGACAACGTGATGATAATTTCGACAAAAAGTATTGGCAGAGCAAAAGCAGCATTGTAAATTGATTTTTAGTTTTATTAATTTTTAAAAATTGCATTAATAAATGTATTGAATAATTATTACATTATTTATATTTTTTATAACTTTTAAAATTTTTAATTAAATTTTTTAATTCGCATGTAAAAAAATTAATTCAAAGATGCTTACATTTTAAATATACAATTTTAATGTACATTTTTATTGATCCACCATATTTATTTTTCACCATTTCTGGACCAATATATGTCGAAAATATTTGGTTAAAAAAAATCATGAATTATTGGTGAAATGGCTAAAAAAAATCATGAAATCGCCTACATTTTATATATACATATACCCAATCGTTAACGACAAAATCTTTAATAATTCTTTAAATCAGAGAATGACAGATTGAAAAAAGAACGAATCTACCGAAAAAAGTGGAAAAAGGTCTGACAATAATTTTCAAATCACCATCTTAGGCTCGGCGGCAAAGAAAGCATTTTTTTCCCTATCAGAGGGGCACCGAAAGAGTCCCCGGCAACTCGAAACCATCAACTTTCTTCCGAGTCTCCTCCGATAAACTTGGACATGTTTGCCGAGCAATCAAATATACGAATGGAAAGTCTCGCCCAGCAAGAGAGAGAGAGAGAGAGTTTATATCGATCGGCGACGACGACGGAGGCACTCGACGCGAAATGGAGTTCCGCGGCGTGTTTGTTGTTCCTCTCTGTTGTTCAACGAGCAAACATAGTTTCTCGGACTTGAAGCGCTCGCGAACTTTCGGGGAGCTGAAAGCTCCTCTCTCCCTCTCTCTCTCTCCTCGTTCCTTTTATTTTCCACGGCGCTGCTTTTCTTCCTCCCGCCCTTTTTTTTTTTTAATTAAAACGACGTTTCGAGAGCATTGTTTCTTCGAGGAGATGCTGCCGCGGACACTTGAGGTGTACACAATGAGATTACATAATTTTCGGCTTGCTACGGATGCCGCCGCCACAATGAAGCCGTTTGCATTGTCGGTTATCTGAAGACATTGAATTTTTCTTGTTGCAGCTGCGTCAATAATGCAGATTGTAGGAGCAATGTTGTTGAGCTTTCGATATGCTAAAATTTTATTATACTTTTGCTGTATTATATTTTATCGGTTTATCTAAGAAACTTTCAAATAAAGAAATTGAAATTGAAATTGTATACTTAATTTATTGTAATGTAATGTAAATGGTGTACAATTTACGATTTAACTGGCAATTCATTACGAAACGTAAAACGTTTAAGAATCATGTGTTTTTGCACGGAGAACAATGTTTAAGAAAAATTACTATACTCGTCAGTAAATCGAGGAAAGTTTCAATTAGGATAAAAAATTACTAAGTAATTTTTGCTAAACTTTTAATAAAAATTACGAAAAATATGACAAAAATTAATATAAAGTATCGCAATTTTTTACCCTAATTGAAAGACTCCTCGATTTACTGGCGAGTATATTAATTTTTCTTAAAACTTTTCTCTCCGTGTATGATATAATAAATAGAAAGTTCAGTCGCGTAATTAGCAGAAGAAAGTAGATTATACTCGACATTCGACTAAACAAAAAGCCCTAATTAAGAAAAAGAAAATTAACTTTTTCATTTTTAAAAAGTGAGCGTTCTTTTTTTTATAAAATTATACTACATCGCACTTTAAGATTCTATATACGTACAGTTTTCTGTAGCTTTTTCTTCCTCCCTCTTTAATTAAAAGGGTTTATAACGAGGCATGAGAAGCATTGTTTCTTGGAAAAGTTTACTCTGGCGTGGACACTTGAAGCGCCGTACAATGAAATTATGTAATTTTCAGAATGTTACTGCGTCTTTGAACTTTTCAGGCACAATGTTCTCTGCTAAAAAGAAAGGTGCTTTCATTTGTCCCAAAAAGTTCTATTGTTTCTTTTTGCGGCTGAAAAAATTGAGGAATATAAATATGCGGCTTTTATTTTCTGCCATTCTTTTTTGCGCATTAATTTCTTCTTTTTTAACTCTTGTTAATCAATTAAATTAAAATTAAGGTTTATAAAAAATTTGTATATTGCCTTTAATAACAAACAACGTTTCAATATTTTATACATTTTAAAATTTAATTAACTTCTCCTTTTATGGAAATTAATATGATTTATTATGTACGCTTATGATTTAAAATTAGATTTTAAATGAAAATATTTTGTTTAATATAAACCGTCAATAATTAAACTCTTCCGCTGCATCCGTAAAATTTATCATTCAATGTTTGCAACAATAATTAATTAAACAAGATATGCAACTTGTCTTTATTAATCATTTCTCAAAACCTTGATAAATCGCTCTGTCCTTTTTAAAAGTAAGATTTATCAAGGCACCCTAAAAAGAGATTTTTCATTATTAATTCATGAATCGAATATTGCATTACATCTTAAGAAGTGAATTCAATCAGTTCTCCTCTCCCGGCGGAGGAAGAGAAATGACTTACTTATGCAAAAAAGTGCAAACAAGATTTTCCTCGCCCTCCGTTCTCCTTTCTCTTCGCTTCCCCTCCCCTCTCCTTTTCACGAATGAAATTGACACTGACAACAACGACACGTTTCTTCGCTTACGCCGCACTTCTGACCACTTTACTGCCGACTTTGCATTGTATATCAGGTCTAATTTCTATGGTAAATGACGGTCAATTTGCAGGTATTACGAATTTTACTAATTGCCTTTTTAAAGCGCGATTTACATGAATTACCGCCCCGCGAGACGAGTTCGGGAACTTTAAAGGCAAAAAAGTCCGATTTCGAAGTACGAAAAAAAATTAATTAATCTCCTCTCGGATTAATAAGGAAATACGCTACAAAAAAAAGGGACGAGCCCTCTCTCTCTCTCTCTCTCTCTCTCTTTGTTCCCCGGCTGAATAACATTCAATGGCTAATTAAACGTTCGAGAAAGGGGTGTGAGAGAATGGCGCGTGAATCCGAAGCTGTGCCTATTCTCGTCGTTATTTTAAATCCAAGATAATGCAAACAAAATTCTTTTATACGGCGTTCATTACGGACAAAAGGATTTTTAATTGAACGAAACTGCTATATGCCTGTAACAGTGCACCTTTCGCGAATTCTCCCGAGCCGAAGTCGATATAACAAACGAACTCTCGAGCATCTATCCGTTTCGAACTCGTCGATTAAAAAAAGAAAAAAAAAACATGGAAGTGTGCGGGGGGGGGGGGGGGGGGCGAAAAACAAACGCGCGCAGAAACGTTTGTAAGGGAAAACCAGATCAAAGAAAATCTCGTTGAAACCGATCCGGCGAGCGATTCAAAATTGCGCGTAGAGGGATCTAAAGTTGCGCCGAAACCACTTGGGCGTATACCGTTTATTTGTGTGCTCTTCCTCTCGCTCTCTCTCTCTCTCTCTCTCTGTGTAAGTGCGCACCTGTTCGCCGAGAGTCGAATAACTCGTCCTTCCTCCGCGTGACGAGTTATGACTCTGTTTTTTTTTTTTATTTTCGAAAAAATCCCGTTCTCTCTCTCTCGCTGTTCGTCAAAGGGATGTAGTTTCGGGTCGTTTTTTTTAGTACACCGAAAAAAGCGACTCGACAGTCGGCGTTTCAAAAGAATATATATTTTAATTAAAATTCAGAATTCCCGCTCGCGCGCCAGTATGGTTATTTTAATTTAATTTACACCAAGAGCGAATTTTGATTCGTACTAATTAGAGGAAGCGAGCACGAAAAATTCACAAATCCCCCGCGGCCGATCGGAAATTCTGATTTTAAGCGCAAACACGAAGCCTCCGCGAGAGCGGAAACAATGCGCGCGCAGGCGGCGCGCTTCGACAATTTAATTTGCCCGCCATAAATAACCGCGGCTCGTAAGTCATCTCGGGCTTCGCTTTACGCTATCCATTAACGCAAAAGACACGAGAGAGAGCCAAAGGCGATAAATCAGCGCCGGGCGCGTCGAAGAGTTTTCGATCTTGAGAGAAAAGCATAACGCATTCCTAACCAATAAGCGGCAAACGAAGATTTACGAGCCTCCGAGTCCGAAGCCGTCTGCTTAACGTCTCTCCCCTTCTTTTTTTTTATAGCTCTCTCTCTCCGAGTATTGATTAGCGCGCGGCCGAACATAACCTCTCTCTCTCTCCGCGTGCACCGCACCATACACACCGGTGACGCAGCAACTGCGAGGGTGCGAATGCGACGAGGGGAGCCTCGCTGTGTTTTAAAAAAAAAGTATAAAAGGAATATTAGACTCGGCCCTTTGGTGCGTACACGGCTGTGTCCGCTCGACCATATGCAGCCGCCATTTTGAAAAAGCTGCGACGGCTCCCGATGCACGCTTCGGCGAATGACAATGATTTTGTGGGTTCTTCGTTTGAGATTTGTTTCTTTTTGGAATTTATGAAAAATGATGTTGGAATCTGGGAACCGTTTTAATTTCAAAATTTTCAAATGGTAAAGACACGTTAACTTCTAGTTAATAAGACTAAAAACCCTATGGGGTTGACAGACCAAACTAACGCAAATTGGCTTGATTGTCTCGATCTTAAATAATCTTAGAAATTACAAATATGGAGAGCGATCTACTATCAAACAACATTAGTAAACATCCGTTATAAAGTAGAAGATCCATATTCAGCAACCTTGAATTGAACTTGTATGCGTATCAGAACAGATATTTTACGAAAAATGTGCTACTCCCCGGAGGCTTGACAAAAACAATATTTTTTCTTAATCTATAAGATAAGTAGGCGTCAAGGATACTTATATAAAAAATGGTCATACTTTACTGATTTATGCCTCGGTTTATATATTTACATAACGTATATCACTTAAACCTCGGGCTGTATAAATCAATGCTGCCGAGGAGGCCGTTTTAAAATGAATTATTGTCCCTTGCGCAAGAATAAAACCTCCTTTTCATTCGCGCAACGTCTAGACCACTCCATTTGCTGATTCAGCCTCGTCTCATTCGGGCTTCTAGTCTGATTATCAGAAAAAGAAACTTGGACACCCGGCCTTGTCAACTGCGCATTTCACCCCAAACGTTTTCTGCCCCGAAAAATCCAGCCGACGTCGCGCGGACAAACGCGTCGGCGTGAAAAATATGGATGAAGTTCAATTGCTCGCCGCGCATCGGAAGACGATGGGCTCGGTGGGAATTAGGGCGAAGAAGGGCTGGCCGCGCGATAACGCCGCGAGAGAGCTTCGATTTTCTCTGTGCCCCCCCGACCCCCTCCCCCGTCCGACGTCGTCCATCTGCTCGTTTCTCCGCCGCTTTCTCCCTCGCTTTGCTCTAATGCGCATCCGTCGGGATGCTTTGGCGATTTCTCGGTTAGCTTTTTTAATCGGCGAGTAAAATTGATGGGTCCTTGATGGAAAGGGTACAAAGGGTGAAAGGAGCTTGGGTACATTGCAAAATTATTTAGTTAAAAAAAGCGACCTTCCTGGCATGCATGCAGAAAAATGTTATTAAAAATTACCTCTAAATTTCATCCATATTTGAATGAAATATTTAATAGATCATGCTTTAAATTTTATTTTTCTGCGTAGAAAAATTACACATCTCTGTAACTTGTTCGTTTCGGTTCATTTCCTTAACATTTATAACAAAAGAAATTCAATGTTCTAAATACATTACGTAAAAATTAACAATACACTTGTAACACGATGCTCGTTGAAATGAGTAAACAAAATTACAATACCGGCATCGTAAAAGTTTAGTCAAATGTGAGAAAAGTCCTGGATTAATATTCTTAGGTGTAATTTTTATCCGAATTTTATATATAATTTTTTTCCGAAATTTTTCTTCGCGTAGTAACAGAAGAAAAGCAAGAGAATCGAAAAGAAGTATACGCGAAAACGTCGAGATCACTTTCTCGAAAACCGTTTAAAGACGCGACAGCGAATCTATAACACACTTTAAATTTCGAAACTAGAATCTGCCTCCGCGCTCGAAGCGTACGTCTTTTCCCCCGGCGGTGGAGGAATTTTCTCTCCGCCGTGTCCTCCTCTGCCATTTTTCCTAAAAGATACCTGAAAAATCGAGAGCCTCGTCGCGCGGAACCTTCGAAAGACAGAAGAAATTCATCGGCGGGCCGTGATGGATGACGCGATTTTAGTGTCTTATATATTAAAAGCCCGCGCGGCTCCGGCATTTTTTAATAAAGCCCCCGGAGAATGTAAGTTATCGCGATAATACGGAAGAATTTATTATTCCGTCTCGTGTGCGGGCTTACAGGCATGTAATTCCAATGCTATACCCACATCACTGAAAAACATTCTCGCCCTTCGAATACTCTCGCCAGGCTCCCACTGCCGACGAAAGGAGGCGCGCGATAATTGATAATTCAGCCAAAGCGTACAATTCGTCGCGTCCCGGCGTCGCTCGTCGAGGCTCCGAGAGAGCGCAATCCATTTGCCGAGCGATGCATAAAACATTGTAACGCGAGCTTTCGGGGAAAAGAGATCGATGAAGCGGCTCATCTGCGGCGGCGGGGGGGGGGACTCCTTTGTCTTGGAGGCCGCTCCGCGCGATAAGCGCTTCGATGACGATACTCCCGGCGATTAATCGCCGGGCTCTCCCGGGCCTAATGCGAAACAGCCGCTTTTTCATACCTGGAGGATTTATATCCCCCGGAGCTGCGGAGCTTCTGCTTCTGATAAATGAAGTATTAAGGCACGAACGCGCTGTTGGCGCTTGATAAATTTTTCGTGTGTTTGGGGGCGGGGATTAGGGATGGTTTAATCGGTGTCTGTTTTTTTTTACGAAAATTGCAAAATTCGGCATTTGGAATTAACGAGTGGTCGTTTTGGTCTGATTGCAGGTTGTGCTTTTATCAAATTCGCAACACACCAAGAAGCACAAGGGGCGATAAACTCGTTGCACGGCAGCCAAACTATGCCGGTAAGTATCTGTTTTGTTCAAGACGATTTCTCAGATAATCGGATACCAATAAAATACGAATATTGCAAACATTACCCTAGAATTAAATTCCGTGTTTCTTTGTACACTAGAGAGTCTATTGAACTATTACATTTAATTAAGTAGATAAAAACAGAGCGACTAAACAAACTAAACTAATAATAAACTCGTCATCGAGCCATCACCCAGTCAAACCCAATAACAAAACCAGTTAATCGCCGACTAAAAAGAATTCCCCGGTCTCCGTCTGCGAACCGAAACTCAAGCTCGAACCCTTTACTGGAGAGAGAGAGAGACAACAGCGTCATCGCCGACCGCTAAGCGAAAAATCAACACGGAGGAGCGACCAGCAGTCGGTCCCCTCTCTCTCTCCCTAAAAAAAAAAGAGAACGAAAGAGGCACTCGTTCGGCGCTCACTGGAAAAGCGCAGTGTACAGGGGATGACTCACGCGCGCATAAATTTCGCGTAGCCGCGCGCGCGAGTCGAGGGGCCGCCGCCGCGTCGATTTTTTTTCCTCCTCCCGCACCGGGAGAGAGAGAGAGAGAGAGCGGCGCTTTAAGCCTGCGGGGGCGCGAGAGCCGGGGGATATATGCGGGTGGGGAATATTTAACGTCGTGTAAAAGGGTTCTGTGTGCGCGGCGGCGGCGGCGGCGGCGGCGGCTTTTGAAGGAGAAAAAATGGTTCGGCGGAGGTAAACTTATGGGGTTTTTCGGTTTGTTTGAACGGGAAAGTGTTTTTGAATCGGCGGGCGATCGTTTGTTTTTACGCCCGCCTGCGCGCGGTTCGCTTTACTTTCGCGATTCTCATTTGTGAATAATGAATGTTTTAGCCCGTCTCATCCATTTTTATAATCTGCCGGAGCTATATTTGGACGCGCGCGCTGATCTACAATTTTTAAATATTCAAATTCATCATCACTTTTATAAGTTTAAAAAGTTACTGCACTAGGAAAAAATTTTCAGTAAAAATTACTGTGACTTTTTGTAATAGGGAGGATAAACTTGGATTATCCTAAAAAATTACTATATTATGTAGTAAAATTCAATAAAATTGTAGTAAAAATTGGTAAAGTTCTATTAAATTTTAACATATAATACATTACGTTATTTTTAATATAATACATACGTCATTTTTTAGTATAATGTAAGTTTGTCCCACATTACTAAAAAGTATAGAAATTTTTATTAGAACATTTTTCTCCGTGTGTTGAAAATGTTTAATTATTAGTTCAATTACTTCTAGAACATTTTGTCAATGTCAATGCGTGAACCTAATGACCAAACAAAGACAAAGCTTCCTCAAAAAATAAATAAGCAGTCGTAAGAAAAAAATGCCGGTCAGCCCCGTAAATATTCACGCGTCCAATCTAATCATTCTCTAATATTTATAACACCCTGAGCCGAAGGAATCGCCCGGCGTATATATATTCCGATCGATCAAGCGTCTGTCCTCGACGGCTCACCCTTCCCAAATTGAATGAAAGAAACGCCGGGAGATAGTCATCCATTATCTCGACCGGCCAGACTCTCTCTCTCTCTCTCTCTCTCTCTCGTATATGCAAAGCCAGACGGGGAGTCGCCCCCAATCGCAAACAGAGTCCGCTGTAATGACTGTCCAAACATGAAATCTGCATAACGCCGCCGGACTCTCTCTCTCTCTCTCTCTCTCTCTCTCGGGGGAAGGGGGGAAAGGGGAGTGTTACTTCTGCCGTATCTTTGCAGTATTCGAGAGAGCTCCGGGGAATTTCGAGCCCGACTTAATAGAATGTTCTTAGACCCGCACCGGGCTTTCCGTGCCGTCTTTTTACGCGTGAGTGTACGTGAAATTGCTTTTCGTCCGATATGCGATTAGTTTTTTTAGATGGAAACGATATTAATCGGTTGCCAACGTCCTCGGACGTTCTCGACCTTCGTGCTGCTCATTATTTATTCACGTCAATTATTGTGTGCTATATATCAGGCATTTACTATAAATTTTAATATATATCGAAAGCATTAATACTCTTTCCAGCAACCAATTGTCACTATCCAAAAGCGTCCACCCGTTCCAGTACCATTAGACAAAAACTGACACGTCGTATTAACGATTACCTCGTCGAACAGCCAACCCCGACAAATACCTGCTGAAACCCGAAACCCGCCGGATTACATCTTCCCTCCCCGCTTAATCACGGCCATTAATCAAAAGCCCGGCGCTCCTCTCCGTATCCTTACATCGCGCAAGGAACAAATCGCCGCTTGGCGCGCCTCGAATTTCGCGCAATCGATATATATATATATATATATATCCTCCCGAATCGCGTTACGCGCGGCGCCGCGTCCTCGTCCTCGTCATCGGGGCGGCTGGTTGCTCGCTCCTCTCTGCCTAAGAAATGAGATATCGATTCGCGCAAGCCGCCGGGGATAAACGCCGTTACGCCGCGTTGTAACGCCGCGCCGAGAGAGAGAGCTCGGGCACAATTTCCGGGGGGGAGATAACGAGATTTCACCTGGCGCGATCGGAGAGAGAGAGAGAGAGCCTGCGCGGGATGAAAATGAAAATGAAAAGGGCCGCCGTGATTGGTTTCCTTTTTAAAGGCTCCTGCGGGAAGCGATTGCGAGCCGCCGCGCTTTGAGAGCGCAGTTTCGTTAGGCGGATGATAACGGCGATGGGTTATAAAAACTATGAATTTTCACCGTGTATACGAGCTTTATCGAGTGCCTCGGCGTTTTTTAAGTCGGCTTAATCTTCCTTCTGAATTACAACTGCTGATATCCATGTTTCTTAATGAACGAAACGATTGACCTTCTCGTCCGAGCATTACTAATGCCGTAATTATCCGCGGCATCGATCTCGTATCATCGGCGGCTCAAAATATTTGCAAAACATCGTGCTCGCTCTTGCGTCGTAGTACATCCCCATTAACGTTCGGGAGGGGGGGGGGGGAAAAAAAAA